>JAKUCM010002527.1:0-15127 GCA_023374145.1 Lepidium sativum | reverse complement strand
GGATATCTAAAGTCACATACACGTTGACTATTTTTCAGTTTCAAATCCACTGAATCGACAAAAACTTTGCTAATTAATTTGACAAATAAGAAATTTGTAATTTATTTGGTAAAATTGTGTAAAGTTTGTATTTTATTTGACTATTTTCCTAATTCAATTCCAAAATATTTAGTTGTATGTAAGATAATATAGTATATATATATATATATTAAAATTTTGAAAGGAGAGAAGGAGAATAGTAAAGAGATGTGACCTTAATCTAAGTAGTCAGTCTGCTATATCTTCACATGTTGGCCGAACATTTGAAACAACGTCAAATATTATCTAAACTAAATATTAAAATAACAAAAAATTACCTAAAAAGAGTTGAAAATTAGATTAGAAACAATAAATATAGTTGCTGATGACAGGGTGACCCCAGTGGTGTAGACACTTTACAAATCCTCAAGACACCAGGGATCAAACCCCTCTATCTGCTAGGAGTAAGATTTAAAGTCAGTAGGCCTATTTGACAAAAAAAAAAAACGAAAAAATATAGTTGTAGTGGATGTGGACCAACCCCACACAAGAGATCAACATACTTAGAGCACCTGCATCAAGGGTTCTTGGTTCAGGTTTTAAGGAATTTTTTAATTAAAAACAAAATTCAAATAGTGAAGAGCCGGTTCGCCAGAGGAATCCACAAGAGACAGGTTCGCACACGTGGCCGAACCCTGATTAGTTTCATTTTTTTAACTTTTTTTTTTTTAAGAGAACTCCTCTAATGGATTCTTTAACGTAGATGCTCTTATATCGCATAAGAATTCAATATTTTATTTCTTTGGTGGTGGAGAAGAGTAAAAGACACCTCCCTCAAACTTTTATTCATGAAATTAAAGAATTAAGAACAAACGAATTTTGGGATTAAAATCCCTCTCGAGTCATCTAAAAAAAGTTGAAGAGAATTTGAAAGAGACTCTAAAAAAGCATAAATCTAAGAGTAAAATAAAAGTATACTTAGCTGATCGATATACAAAACAATTGATTTCCATAGTAAATAATATGAATTTTTCAATCTTTTTATAAACGTATTAGAAGAAAGACAATGATGAAAATCATCAATCCTTGACTTAAAAAAAGCAACAATACTCTAAATCGATCTACATCATTAGATGAGAAATCTGAAAATCCCGAAGACATGATCGACCCTCATATTCCCCTCAGCTATAGAAGCGAAGACACTCAAAAAATTCACGTCCCGGAATCCTGAAGATATTGAACACGATCAACGGCAACAAAGAGATGAACCCAATACATTCAATCATCTCCACTTCCAACACCGACCAAAAAGTTGTGACAAACAAAGTCGACCATATGCAGTGATCTGACAATATCATGAATACCAAAATTCATAAAAAGCCATTCCAAAAAAATTGAGAGAAAAAAGATCTCTGGCGTCTCATAGTAATAGCCTTGTCCACAAGCCCAATGCAGGCAGGGCGATCTCTAAGAATGTGGATTATAGATTCCACACCTCCACGACACACTTGACGTGTGAGTTCGACGAACACAAGTGTCTTCAAAACTTTTCTTGATTACACATGATGGCTTGATTCAAGACCAGCCATAAGGAGAGTCTTATACGCTCTAGGACTTTAACAGTCCATAATCAAGAGAAAAACGATCTTATGTTCTGTCGAGGAGCTGAGTCGTGCATTAAAACTTCATAGGCGGAGCTCACTCTAAATTTTCCACCCGACGATCCCTTTCAAGACAAATGATCTGAGGCACCACTAACTTCATCAACCACCAAAGAGCGGAGGATAAATACAACATTTGAAGGTACAAACTACGTAGTATGATCAATGTTCCAGCCCCGCTCCACGAAACCCACAAATCACGCACCAAATTTTGAAGGTTCGAATTAGGAACCTCTTGCGTCGCAACATCAATAACCGGACAGGATAAAAACCCAACTATCCATCCTAAAATGTACTGTCAAGCCCATCCCCCAATTACCCAACTCAAACCCGGTAGAATGACGTCTCATAATCCTACAAAAAATACTTCTCTATGTGGAAGACTATGCCCCTTTAGGTAGAAGCCAATTCGAATCACTAAAATTCTTTACCTTATACTATGTGGCCCCATCGCATGCACCCCGATGGGAACTATCAATACCAAGATTCTGACAAATAGTCCTAGCACAATCCCCACCAATATGGGTCTTGATAATAGCTCGTATATCCACCTTCTGACGCTTAAGGACATATCTAATCGATCTTTTAAAGGTGGGTTTATTTGCTCTACAACACAATCCCCAAAGAAGACAATTCATCATCATGATCCAATAGAAGAGAATTGGAATTACTGGGGGGAAGCGTCAAGCTTGGGGGTTTAACTACCACCTGATCATTAGGCGGTATCCCCACATAAGTAACATCCATTAAACAAAAATCTGACTGATTCGAAGTAATCATAATAGTAGACTCAGCAGCTATCGCATGAGCGGTAATTAACCCCTCTTCGACCTGACTCAAAACTCCCCCTAACACTCCATTTGTCAAAACCATATTTGTTGAATTCTTATATGTACTCGCGGGATTCCCCCATATATGAACTTCACAATGAGCAGGCAGGGACCCAATCATATAAACGTAAACTCTTACCCGCAGCCGAGCTCCACCTCTCTCGTCATTGTTCCAAAGATGAGTCCACGCGTAGGGGCGAGATGGTTTCTTCTTTTGTTTGCTACCAATTATCACGCTTAGCCAATAAAGAGTCCTTGTGAACCTCTAACGATGGACTGAAATAGAAGAACTATAATTGTTCTCTTTACTCTTAAAGATCGCCTTCTGATTTGAGATTCTATGTGTAACATCATGCTGCAACTCTGATTGTGACACGCAATCTCCTTGTTACCATTCACTACATTAGAAGATACACCCACCTCCATATCTTGAACATTACCTAAGCTAGCAAAAAGTATTCGTTGATGTAGCAATGTTATGGTTTTTTGAATTTGAATTCTTTTTCAAGATATTGAGCAGAAGCACCGCGGGGGCCACCATCTGATATCACAATTCCTTTCAAGGTGTACTTTAGTGGCCTACCCCGATTTCCTCACTTGAGTAAAACCCTCTGAATCAGTCTGTTGATCCACTTGTTGCATTGAGCGCTCGGGGAGCCTTCCGAGGGGCACTATTAGACTCTTTTTCTACACGAGAATAAGACTGCACAAAATATCCATAAATCCCACAGACATAACAGATACTAGGCAGTCCTTCATAGCAAACAATCTATCCATAATATAAAATCATTTTCAAAAACTTTAAATAATATCATATGAAAATTACACATCTCTTAAAATTAAGTGTTTGTTTAGGCTAATAATTTTGTTTGGTGATTTTAGTTTACTATCATAAAAATATATATCATTTGATATTCTTGATTTCATTTAAAAACTGTAAGAAATAAGAAACAACCTTATTTTGAGTCATGCATGGACTAGTATTTCATTTTGTTTCAATAACTAGAATACATATGATTTCGTTTTGTTTGTTAACTAAAAGATTATAGACTTAAACACGTAAATTTGCTATGTTAAGGACCAAAACATATAATACATAAAATTCTGAGGATACGTTTTGGACTTCAAACTAAAAATTTGGTATGTGTTAGATTTGTTGAGATTCTTTATCGGAAATGATAGTGATCACTTCAAAATTGAAGTTTTTGATATTTTGTAAATAAAATAATAATTCACTATGTTCGATAGTGGGATGAGAAAATAAAAGTTACTTTGGAAAATAAAAAATAAATAAAAGATGCTCATTGAGAAGAGTTATCTAAACAATAGTTCAGATACATCGAATGATATATCAAGCACATGTTAGTAACTAACTACTTGGGTTTCCTTTTTTCATTAATGTTAACACATTTGAATTTTTTAAATTTGCCGCCTTTAATTTTGTTTAACCAGTGAGGGAAGATCTAACAAGTTGTTAATTGATATTTTTTACAGTATTTAAAGTTATCGAAAAGATTATTGGGGTCCCCATGAATAAAGGCCCTTTCTGCTCTTTTAATTTGATTATTGCGTGTCAAGCAACATGAACATCCTAATGTGTTTATATTATTTTTATAACCAAATATAAAAATTATTTAGTAACTATGGCCTTCTTTAGTGTCTAAACAAACAATACTAACACATGATCTTTTTCCTCAAGTAATTCCAAGAATTTTATAAAATTCCTACTATTTTCTAAGAAATAGATCGATAAATTATGTCATAATCAAATTTTAAAACTTTAAACAATATAATGTGATAATTTAAAATTTAAAAAGGCGATTCGAAGGCGATTTCAGATTAAGAGTGGAGGGTGGCGGACTGGCTTTTACGACCTATGTTCCTCTCCTCCATTCGTCAGTCTGTGTCTTCGTGGTGGTGGAGGCTCTCGGGAAATTAGTTTTCTGGCGTTTAGAGATAGATTTCGGTGTTTGGTGTTTGTGGTGTCGGCGATTGAGCTTTCTTCACTGGTGGTTCGAGTTCAGGTTTGTGTGTGCTCTGGTGGTTCAGCGATTCGGATCTTTTCACAGGTAAATCGGTACGTCTGTTCAGGTAAGGTTTCTGGTCTTGTGGTTGTTTTGGAAATCTTTTTTCAACTTTTAAGCCGAGAAGATTGTGTGATGCTTGATTGGCTTCTTCTCTTCTCCTCTGTATTAAGATGCTAGAGTCATCTTATTTACGGATCTACAGAATGGTTTTTGGAGTCAACCTGGACAGATTCGGTCAAAGGGTTGTAGATTGTTATAAACCGGGGAACGAATCTATTGTGGGTGATAAAAATAATATCACATCCAATGGGTTGGTCTTGATCCGGTGGGAAGTGTGGATTATCACAGTTAGCATATCGGTAGTAGTTGTGTGCTTCCTGTATCTAAATTTTGTATTGGTGTTTTTTCTTTTGATGGATCAGGTTGGATGTCTAAGATTTCCACAATTTGGAGTTCTAGGAAGGGTTATAGAAAGTAAAAGGTTAGTGGTATTAGCTCTACAATTTGGTGTTGATGGTAAACTGGTTCTTGATCCTAATTTGGATACTTTAAAGATTATGTCAGTGACCCTAGTTTATTCTTGGTTGATGGTGTTGTGTAGGGTCATACGTGTTAATTTATATAGGCAAGGTTCAAGTTGGAGTAGCTTGGATAGGAGCTTGAGGCTACAATTCTCACAAGAGTTTGTCTCTCTAGGGGTTATTGTCTTATAAGTATGGAAATTGTCTCTGGTATACGAGATATGGTTAGGAGACTAGAGGCTGTAATTAAGTTTACTAGTCAATCACAATCTCTTAGGAATGGTGTTCCCGTTGTATCTAGTGATGAAAGTAAAAAACATGGGCTTTCTTTCGTATTTATGTGTACCAGTGTATGTTGTAGATTAGATTATTGTGATAATGTTACCTTTTTAAATGGGGAGTATCCGAGTTATTTTCGTCTATGGTATTGTGGTTGTTATACAGCGCATGCTTGGGTTGGATTAATAATCCTCTATTGGTTGTTCAGTGCAGAGCTAATTAGTAATGTGCGTCACTGGACGATATGATGTGATGGGATGTGCTTCAGAGAATCTTGGAAACAAAACGGTTTAGTTGGTAATGTATCGATAAGGCAGTTTTTGGTCAGATATAAATTTTGGCAGCCTCAGGCATTTATCACAATGATTTTACTCGATGGGGATCTCACATCTAGGGGGAAGCTGATTTATCGGTTTGTCTAACTGTTTCTGATAGTTTATTGGGCCGCAGAATATGTTCTTTGTTTCTGTTCGGGAAAAAGGGTTATTTCTGCTTGTTGAATCCAATCATTTTGAATGGCCCTATAGTCTTATAGATTAAAGAGGTTTCCAATTATCAACAATATCTTAGGCTAATCTTTGTTAAGGTGATGATTGTGTCATGTAGTAATAATCCACAGGGGGAATGGATACTTTTCTGCGGGATTACTCATGGTTGTAATTCATTACAATATCGCATTATTTGGTGGGTCACTCTGTTTTTGAATGGGGTTAATATTTTAGTTACCTGGTTACGTGTTAGTAGGAGGTATGTTTATAGCAAAGTGGGTCTGCCTCCCAGATGTTGGTTAATTTATTTTGTTACAGTAGTGATGTTACATAGTTTAATACTAATAGAGTTGGCAAGTATAACAAGTAAATTACGTTTGTTGCGGGTATGGTTTCTAGGGTTTTGGTTTGGTACTCCAGGAGTTGTATTAAAGCGTTTCCAGTGTGTAAGTGACCCTATGGATATGTTTGTTAGTGAGTTTGAATATGGATTGTCTTGTATCCTCACCTATATTTTAGGGAGCCGTATTACTTGGACTCGATTATCTTCTTTCAAGTTTTCAAATTTGAAAACCGTGGTGAGGTTGATAAGTGTAAGGTGTTTGGTACCCCATCTTTATTGGCAACTAACTTCCCTAAATGTAAGGGATGATAATTGGAACTCGTAGTTATTTAAATTGGGCGTTAATAGTTTTCTAGGCATAAATTGCGAATAATATCAACTGAGTGGCTCCTATATAGAGACCTTGATACGTTTTGTTTTCCTTTTCTTTGGCTTTTCAGCAAGGATGTCTCAGAGTAATCTCATTAAGAAGATCTCGGGAATGGGGTCACCTCAAAGACGGTTGAAGATCAGAATATCGAAGATTGATAATACAGAGCTTCTTGCACGAACATCTAAAGTGTTGATGGGTCGTTCCTTGAATCCTTTGGCGCAGAATGTTGATACCTTCATCTTCAGAATGCCCCAGTTCTGGAATCTAGTGGGGAAGGTACATGACTTAAGCTTGGTTAACGGTAGGTTCCAATTTGAATTCCAATCAGTTTTAGATATACAAGGTGTAATAGATAATGGGTCCATCAATTTCGATGGCTGGATGGTGTCGTATGTGCCTTGGAAGCCTCTTATGGATGCTGATTACCCAAACTCAATTCGGCTGTGGCTCCAAATAACAGGTATTCCATTTGAATACAGAGTGGAAGAGGCATATAGAGTAGTCGCTGGTTCAATAGGCATAGTGGAATCTATTGATTTGGTTAGAGGTCAAGTTTTGGTTGAATTACCTTGCTCAAATTTGTTAGTTTTCTCTTCTATCTTGGAATTTGAGGAAGGTATGGAGTCGAAGATTATGTTTGAATACAAGCGGCTAATTGGTTTTTGTCCTTTGTGTTACCGAATGACACATGATGCAGTCTCATGCTACAAGTCAAAATCAATAGAAACTTTTGTGAGTATGGAAAAGAATGGTGTATCGGGTCCTCTTATGCGGAATAATTCCTACAAAGGTGCAGTTTTAGGAGGCCAGAATCAAGTTGTGATCCCTTCTAGGTCTCGTGTTTAACCTGGAAAACATGAGGGATTTAAGAGAGGTCGTGGTCTAATTAAGAAGAGACCGAAAGCTGAAAAATCAGAGAAAAAAGTTGTAGTGGATGATAATATAGAAGGAGTTTCTGCTAAGAAAGTCCATAAGCCACTGTTCTAGAGAATGTGGAAGAGGTCACAGATTCCATTGAAGGCAATTTGGATACTGGTGTGACAGAACTGGGAGGTAACGAGTTATCAGTGGCTACTTAGTTAGATGAGGCGCTTTTGCTTGAAGAAGTGGAGGCTCACTTGGAAGAAGTAGCCAAGGATGTTGGGAGTGGTGATGTCGATACAGAGAAGTTAGTATTTACTTCAGAACAGTGGGACGATACAGAGATGAATCTGCTGGCTTTTGAGGCGACAGTTGGTTCGAAGCAGAACCTTTCAGACGCTGATATGGGTGCTCTACATAAGGAGATTGTAAGCAGCTTACACCAGGGCAAAGAGGCGAGAATCACAAAACCTCCATCACGGCCGAGTAAGGCATCTTCAAAGACGTCAAATCCTATACATGGGGTTGGTACAAAGAAGTTTTCAATTTTAGCAGCTTTATCTCCAAGGAAGACACCTAGACATAACAAGGTGAAGGAGGGAAAAGCAAAAGAGTCGGAGAAGGGCTCAATGAAATTTTAGATTTCTTTTATGTTGAAAGTTCTTTCATGAAATTGTCAAGGAATTTCTAATAAAGTGTTTATTAATTTTCTAAGGGATATTTGGAAATTAAATAGACCAGATTTTTTATTTTTGTAAGAAACAAAAAAAAATTATTTATTTTTAGAGAAAATTCAATTGTATTTGGGGTTTAAGTTGTTAACAACAGTTGAACCAAATAGTTTAAGTGGAGGTTTATCACTTTTTTTATCAAGATACTTATAATGTTATTATAAATCATAAGGATAAAAATATGATAGATATCTCCCTGGAATTAAATGGTATAATGTCACATATGACCTTTATATATGGCGAGCTAATACAGAACAAGAGGGATTTCGTTTGGGAACGTCTGACACGAATGGGTCTACTGAGAGCTTCTCCTTGGTTAATTATTGGGGATTTTAATGAACTCTTAGAGAATCACAAAAAACAAGTTGGTGCTTTACGCCATGTTAGTTATTTTGTCTCTTTCAATCAGATGATAAGAGCTTGTGGGTTAATAGATTTTCAATAATTAGGTTATATTTGGTCTTGGCGATGTATTCAGAACACTCAGGTTGTTCGGTGTATTCTGGATAAAGCCTTCGGGAATGGGGATTGGCACGAGTTATTTCCTTGTTCGAAATTAGAATATTTATATATGATAGGGTTTGATCATCACCCAATTTTAGGGCGTTTTCAGGATCAATCTTATCACCCAACTCGATGATTTCTTTTTGATAAAAGATGGTTGGGTAAGGAGGGGTTTCTGAGGTTATTAAAAATAGTTGACATACTGGGTCTGGTCAGCGTATTACATCCCTGGTTGGGAAGTTTTGTGTATGTCGAAGAGAGATATCTCATTGGCGATGGGGGAATATTACACCAGGTAGGCAAAAGATTATAGATTGCCAGAGTGCCGTTTAAAATTATAAAAATAGTAGGACTAATGACCCTCAAGTCCGGGCTGAAGTCAGTGCTAATCTTAGAGCAGCCTGTGCTGAAGAAGAGGTGTATTGGAAACAAAAAAGTTGAAATAGATGACTTAAAGAGGGGGATGAAAACACTAAGTTTTTCCAGGTTGTAACAAAACAACGGCGGGCCCAAAATAAGATAATTGGGCTCATAAATTCAAGAGGAATTTGGGTAACACATGAAGCGGTAATTCTGTAGGAAGCTTCTTCATATTTTACATAACTGTTTGCTAGTAAAGGTAATCCTATGACAAAATTGGAGGAATTGGATATCTGAGTAACATATGAGGATAATAGATTGTTGGTAGGGATGGTCTCTGAAGCTGAGGTAAGGACAACTTTGTTTATGATGGATCCAGATAAAACATCGAGACCAACTGGCATGACTGCTTTATTTTATCAGCATTCCTGGGATATTATAAAGGATGATCTTCTGTTACTGGTAAATGGATTCTTACGTGAGGGGTCATTTGAGAGGGAATTAAATAAGAAAAATATATGTCTAATACCTAAAATCTTTCGACCAACGAAGATGGTGGATTTTAGGCCAATTATTCTTTGTAACATTAGGTATAAATTGATTGCTAAGGTCTTGAGCTTAAGATTGAAGAGATTATTACCCAAGATTGTCTTTGAATCTCAATCGGCTTATGTCACCGGGAGGCTTATTTTAGATAATATTTTAATTGCTCAGGAAATGTTCCATGCTTTGCGAACTAATAACTCTGTTAGGAGTCAATATATGGCAATAAAAACAGAAATGAGTAAGGCTTATGATAGAGTTGGATGAAACTTTCTTGTTGCTTTAATGCGGAAATTGGGTTTTTGTGACAGATGGATAAAGTATATTATGTGTTGTGTGACAACTGTAGAATACTCAATTCTACTTAATGGTGTTCAAGGTGGAAAGGTTATACCGCATAGGGGTCTGAGGCAAGGGGATCCGTTATCCCCTTACATTTTTATCCTATGTACGGAAGTGTTAATAGCAAAGCTGGAGGTTGCAGTGCAAAAGAAACTAATATCGGGTTTGGCTATAGCACATACTAGTCCAGAGGTATCTTATGTTTTGTTTGTAGATGATAGTTTATTTTCTGTAGGGCATCTAAAGTGGAAGCCTCCCATGTATTGCAAATCCTACAGGAATATGAGGAGGTATCTGGTCAGCAAATTAATTTTGCCAAATCTTCCATTCAATTTGGATGGACGGTGGCAAAATCTACTAAATGCGTAATACAATGTATCCTTAAGATCTCCAATATTGGGGGTATGGGTACATACCTTGGGCTCCCGGAGAATCTAGGGGGTGCAAAAACGAAAGTTTTTGCGTTTGTGTGCAATAAGTTGCAGGAGAGAATAAGTAGTTGGACATCTAACTACCTGACCACAGGTGGGAAAGAAGTTTAATTAAATCGGTACTAACAGCATTACCGACTTATGTAATATCCTGTTATCGTCTGCCGAGAGTGGTAGTTAAGAAGTTGATCGCAATATTTGCTAAGTTTTGGTGGGCTAATTCGGGCACATCTCGTGGGAAACATTGTAAAAAGTGGGATGAGTTATGCAAATCAAAGCCAGAGGGAGGTCTTGGGTTTTGAAACTTGGAAGATTTTAACACAGCTCTTTTGGCCAAACAGCTTTGGCGAATAATGGAGAAACTCGTTATTGGCAAGAGTGTTGAAGGGTAGATGTTTTAAGTGTCATTGTCCATTACAAGTGCCGGTATTAGCAAATTTGTCGTATGGGTGGCAGAGTATTTGTTCAGCTCGTTCTTTAGTACGTTTTGGTAGTATTCGGGAAATTGGGGACATGAAGTCTATTAGAGTCTGGAAGGAGCCCTGGATCCCAGATATGGTGCCACAACCGGCAAAGGAAATGAACCTAACTCTGTTCCCATACCTTACCCTTGACCAATTTATGGATCAAAGGGCGGGAAAATGGAAAGAAGTGCTAGTTCACCAGTACTTTGCTCTGAAGGATGCTCGACTAATTTTGGCCATCCCAATCCCGCGTAGACAAAGACCAGATTATTGAGGTTGACATTATAATAGGACAGGACGCTATTCGGTCAAATCAGGATATAGATTAACTGATGTCTCCACTCTAGTCAACAATAGGCAACCCGGTTCTTATATTGAAGCTTTATATTCTAAGATATGGAAGTTGGATTGTCCAAAAAAGATCAAACATTTTATTTGGCAAGCATTATCAGGATGCACAGTTGTTAATTAGAATCTAGTCCAAAGTGGATTAAATTGCGAGATACATTGTACGCGCTGTAATGCAGATCTGGAGACCATTAACCATGTTATTTTTATTTGTCCCCCCGCTCTACAAGCGTGGGCCTTATCGTGTATACCATCTATAATCCGGATATTTTTCCGGGTAAATCCATCTGGTATAACATGGACTATTTGTTACGATGATTACCAGATTATGCAAATATTGCCATGTTCCCATGGATTTTATGGCACATTTGGAAATCTCGAAACAATTATTGTTTCACTGCTGAAAATATTGGACTTGGTAAGATTATACAGGATGTTATGCTCGATTATAAGAAGTGGGCAACGACATATTCTGGTTCTCAAGTAGTTAAACAACAATGTGTAGGTCAATTGGACGACTGCAAGTTGTTACTAGCTTTCCCTACCATAGCTAATCACAGTTTCACAGACTATAAGTGCTTTGTGGACGGCTCCTGGAATTTCTCTGACCGCAGAACGAGATTGTGTTGAATTTTTTTCCCAGATTGAGTGGATGGAGAGTGTCGAGGTGCCAGGGGTATTCATCAGAGTCTTTTTCCCCTTCATGCAGAGGTTGAAGCAGTTCTATGGGCTATGGAATCTCTACAGGCGCTTCAAATCACGGAGGTGGAAATATCAACGAATTGTGTGACGGTGCTGCAGATCTTTAATCGCTTAGAGGAGTGGCTAGCGTTTCTACCATACCAAGAGGAATATAGGAGGTTGGACAATGATTTTTATGTGTTTTCAATTTCGTTTGTACCGCGTCCTCTAAATCATAAGGCGGATGCCCTAACACGTTGATCAAAGGCTCTGCTAGGTTTGATGTATCCCTTCACGTGATTTTGAGATAATAAAAAAGTCGTTGGAAAAAAAACAGTATAATGGATATATCAAGTCGATACCTATTAAGTTTGTTATACATATTGACATTTAACTACTTCGCTTAATAAAATAATTAATATTTTAAATTATGCGTTTTTAATTCGAAACCAGTTAACAACGAATATAGAAATTCTTATCTTATATATAGTAAATTAAAATGGTCTCAATTTTTGATGTAAGACAATTACATTCTAACACTTTTTTGAGATTATAGGTGATATAACCCAGCATCTCAAAATACCACAACAAACGCATCAACATGATATATGCATGTTGGACCAGACTTACAACAGACGTATATTATCATACATGCCTAATATGCCAGAATCTTAGACTTTGATACCATATTAAATTATAGGTTTCCAACTCAAAATCAATTAGTAACGAGTGGAGAAACCCTTATTTTCTATTTAGTAGATTAAAATTATCTTAACTTCCGATAACAATTAGATCAACAAACTCTGATCAATTGTTTAAAGTTTAGTTCTTTAATTTTTCTTTTTAAATCTATTGATTAGAAAAAATATATCAAACCCAAAATATCGAAATTGTTAAATAAATAATCATAAACCTCATACTAAGAAAACCTCATCATTTCAAAAATTTGAATAAGAGTGTTTAAACGAAATTTGTTGCCAAAAAAAAAATTAAGGTGGAGTAATTAGACGTGAGAAAGTGGAAGTTGATAATGTAGTCGCTTTCATAATACAGTAAACATTTTACCAAGATGTTGTCTGGTGGAACCCATATTTTCCAGTCACATCATACTGTCCTTATTATATCAAATCGTATGTGATAAGTATCAAGACTTTCTGTATGTAAGGCAGATATTCTTCTTCATTTTAATACTAAATATAAAGCAATGCTTCATTACAAATATCTCAATATAAATTTAAACTTATACATCTTTTTTTATTCACTGATGGGATTTAATATTTTGCAAACGAGTACTTTTATTTTCTTATAAATACCACAATACATTTTTGTCAAAATTTTGTATAAATAAATTCCTAAATATGTTAAACCTTGTCGAGGACATGTGGCTCAGTGGTGTAGCCGCTTTACAAATCCTCAAGGCACCAGAAATTGAACACTCTACTTGCAGTAGTAAGAACGAAATTTAAAAATCATTAGGTTAATTGACAAAAAAATATGTTAAATTTTTTTGGTCAAATAGAATTTAGAGTTATACATAATTCAAAAAAAATACACGTATAAGACGACCCAATTATATTAAACAATCAACTATTTTATGTATGACTTTGACCCATTGAGTTTGACTTGATATTTATTCACAAATTTGTACATCTCATATTCTCGTTTCATTAAAAAATGACTATGAAAAAACATATATGTATATTACTTATGATATCCAAAAATCTAAAAGAAAATACATTATTTTACCAAATATAAAAAGTAAATTTTCGGGAGTGACATGCATACATATTAATTTCTCTCTTTTTTGTTAAAGTACAAAAGCTTCTTCTTCTTATTTATTCGGATTACTTGAAGAATATAAAATTTTTGCTATGAAAAATTATAAGAAAAAGAGGAGTTAATGGTAGTGATGATGTAGAGGAACGAATGGAAGCATCATGTGTACGACCTAATGCTCCTGCAAGTTGGTTATTAGTTGTCGACCCAAACTCAATCGACAGTAGTAATTTCACATTTTGGAAACGTAAGCCTCTTAGTTGATTTTCAAAGTAACCATTGACACTGCTTTCTTTCAGCTCTCTCACCATATCAAAATTAAGTCTGTTTGAAAGTAAAAGTGGTGAACGAAAATTCAGCGGTATAAACTCTGTCTACGAATTGGCTTCACTTCTCAACAATCATTTTTGATGTATACAATGGTTAGCTCCACATTTATTACTCTTGACCTCAAAGGTATGGACCAAAATAAAATTTAAAATATTATTTAAGAGGTAGGAGAGTGTTATGTGATGGTGGATCGGTTAGCTCCACTTGGATCAATAAATATGGATTTCTGTAGTAATTATTTGAATTTTTAGATTTTTTTCTGCATTTTAAATGATATTCCTAAATTAAGTCAAAATTCATTTATAAAAATTATACCAAGGTGATCTTTACTCTAGTGGTATACGGTAAATTTACTAAAATCAGCTGTACTTACACATCTAGAAATTAAATTTTATTGTTTATATTATGTAAAAACTTGACTATTAGACTACTTAATTGTATCCAAATTTAAGAAGAAATAGTTATACCATATTTAAGATTAAATTCTTATAAAAAACAATATAAATATATATATATATATATATATAACAACTTGATTAAAAAAAATTCTCCATATTATAATTTTTTTTTTGTGAAACATGGGTTTGCTGTTGTTTTTTTTAGCAACTTAGAGAGATTTTAGGTTAAATACCCATTACAACTATGAGTAGCCATAATTGTAATTCTATATATTTCCTCTGTTTTATAATATGATAATAAATGATGTTAAAATTTTTATAAATAAATCAATGAATTATTTAATAATTTTAATTATATATTATTTTTCAATATATATAACAATTATTTAACAAAATAAAAATTAATTTGTAAAATATAGATAATCAAAATATATACAATTCAAATTAATTTTATATCAAAATTGAAAATATCAAATAATTTGATAATTTATTAAAACATCATTTAATATAAAACAAAGGGACTATAACTTTTTTAGTGTTTAAAAAAATTTCTGCAAAGTTTGGATTTGTAATATTGCAAATGTGACAAAAAAAAAAAGTCAAGTCTCTCCTCTAGTACTATTTGAATTTTAAGAAACTTTAACATCCAGTCTAAATAATGAGAACCTAAGCTGTCTCAATCGGTAAATCCTCAAAAGTTCTTCCTGGGAAAAGATTTTGCGGAGAAATATAAAAAATTCTCTCACTTTCCATGGCCTCAAAAAGTTTGCCACTTTCTACTTTTCTTTTTCAATTAGAAAATTGATGTTGTTGAACAA
>JAKUCM010002526.1:0-28947 GCA_023374145.1 Lepidium sativum | reverse complement strand
CTTCCCATAAAACCTATGCTGCATTATACATATATCGTACAAGATCGTTCACTACAATATATTTACATACAAACAATACAAAAAAAAACATAATCTTATACATGTATACATACCTCTATGTAGACCAGAAGCGCCTGTAAACGAGGACCATTGTCACGAAGAAATTCGACGCCAGATATTTCAGAGTCTAACGAAGATTCCGCTCCAAGATACGCTAAGATTGGAGCGTTGGCTTTAGCACCACCCCAATGCTTGGAATCGATAAAGTATCTTTGTTGAAATGTCATGTAGCTTTTTGGTGTGTATGTGAAGTGATCAAGAGTCTGCTTAAAGTAGAACATTTCAACATCAGATTCAACCATTTCTTGTGTTTGTCCATCGGGTTCATTATTTAGCAATTTTGAGGAAATCCCAAGTCCAGCGACTTTGGAGTGTGCAAGAGAGATAAGAGAAGATGAAGATGTTAAAAGAATCAATAGAAGGAGCATTGTAAATGGACAAGACATTTTCAAACTGTTTTGTTTTTCTCTTAATAACTTCAAAGCTCGTTCAACAAAACCTTTATATAGATTCCAAAAGTAATAATGCACTACATCATGTTTTCTTGGTGAGTTTATTGGCAATTGCTTTCTATGTAATCAACGTCAAATGTGTTACAGTTCATATTCATGTAATCGTGTTAGTAAAGGTTGCGCGTGCAATGCAATAGGCAATATATGTTCATAGCAAATTTGGAAATTGCAACTACAAATATCCATGCTTGCTTTATCCATCAATCTGTAATCACTTTGGTCCAGACATTCAAAATTTACCATATAATTGAATCTTCAACTTGTCGTTTTTAGGGACCATTGACCAACAAGTTAAGAGCTATGAATTGAGTGTTACGTACTAAGAGTTGCGAACTACATACTAAAAAACTGTTAGCTCTGAATTACAAATTATTATTATTATTATATATAACATAAATATCTATTAGAAATCGAAACATGGCTATGTATTAAATAAAACTATTACAATTCAAAATCTGAGACAAATAGCTATATACCAATACAAAAATGTATTTACGATTTTTCATATTTGTTTTACAATATTGTTTTGAACACCTGCTATATACATCACCTATAGGCACATTATACTCTCTTTTTCTAATACTTTATTATCATTTCAATTTAACAACTCAAACACTTCATTTCTTTCTATTTATACTTTTCAAAATCTTCATCAATATTAGCTGATTTCATATGTAATCATGTAACCTTATAATTGCTCTGAATTTTTGTTTTAATTTATTTAATAAACTGATATAATATGTTTCAGTGTAACATTATAGTTGATGTGAAACTTTTTAAGAAAATTTATTCGAATATTCTCTGATACAAATGGTAGATTATATAAAAAGATTTTAGGATAGATATTATGAATTGGATTTTGCCCATCTAATTATAGAAAGAAAAAAATATCTTTTACTTTTACACACATTATAGTAAACACTATTCCCTCTGTTTTTCTTAGAAAAATGTGTTAAAAATTTTGTTTAGTTTCACTTTAACTGATGTTTGAAGGTTTTATGCAAAATTTATTATACTTTAATATATTTTATTGTTTGAGTTTTGTATATTGATTTGTGATTGGTTAAGTTATATTCTTTCGCTTGAGGACGGTGTTTCTAGCTGTGAGGATGGAGTCGCATCTTGTTTTCGTTAGTTCTTTGTGCGTATGTTGGTAGCTTTGATAGTTCAGTCAATGAGTAGGAGTTCTCCGTTTTATGGAGGAAACTATAAAATTAATCGTCTTAACTATTTTTGTTGTCTCTACTTATTTCAACGATCATATATATAACACATAGAATTATGGTCGCATCAATCGCGATTATGTAGTTTGCTTATGTTTAATGCTTAATTTTCGATTGCTGAGAGGCATCGTAAATAACAAGCCTATATATAACTTTTACTTTTTTTCTTTTGTCCACTTAAATTTTTTTCCTTTGTTAAAAATATATTAATATAACATAAAATTCATTGTTTTCATCACGAATTGTTTTTAAGTTTATTTTATAATTTTCTATATTATTTCTTACAACTACATCTTGTATGTACTAATCAGACTCATTGGATATACATGTACTTGACAGCTCTATATTCCACATAATTTTCAGTTGTGGTCTGAATAACCTACTGGCCAAATAAATTAGATTTATGCGTTCATTTCATGTTTCCATATTTAAATATCAAATTATTGAGTTTGAGATAAATACTGTATTCTAAACTGGACCGAGCCAACCGGTCCAGCCAGTACAACCGGTCCGGCCAAGTTCTGTGACAAACTCAATCTATTAATCCAATTTCTCAAAATTTTAATAATCTTATGTATTACAGCAAAATGATATAACCATATATTCATTGTGTAGGTTTCAGACCATGACATCACGAAGTTATAGAACTAAATATAAAAGCAAATTGAATGTTATATCATAATGCACTTATGTATAGAAGATATAACGTTGCAAAAACCAATCAAATATTCTTATTTCTCCCATTCAATAGCAGATCTAGAAATTTTTTTTTTTTGTCAATATCTATAAATTTTATATACAGATAACAAAATATATAACATAATAATAGCTTATACAATTTTCTTAAAAATTTTAAACCCAAAAACAAAAATTTGATAAATTCTTACGAACATATATTCATTCAATATTTTGAAACCTTTTGATCACTTCTTCATTTGGAAAACATTCAAATAATTTATATTTTCAATAAAATACAAAAAACAATTATTTTTTTTTTGTCAACTAACCTGCTGCTTTTTAAATTTCACTTCTACTACTGCATGTAGGGTTTTGATGCCTTGATGATTTGTAAAGTGACTACACCATTAGGTCACCTATCCTCGGCACAAAAGACTATTACTTAGAAATTAGTTTTTAATCCGATTATTTTATCTAATTGAAAATAGCTAATAGAAAAAATAGTAAATTAATAAACATAATGACATTTATGTAAAAAAATTAACTACTTAATAACGTTTATGTTAGAAAAAAATTTCTTCCACTAAATAGTTTATTAGATAAAATTCAGAAATTAATTTTTATTTCACAAAAAGATATTATAATATAGTAATTTAGACTATTTAAGTTTGTGTACCATTTTAAATTATTGGAAATTCTCTGGACAAACGTATATAAAGAAAAAAGATAAATTGTAGAAATATTTTAGAGTTTTGATAATTTAATTGAATTAGTTTAGATTTTGGATATATAAATGGCCTTATGTATAAATAAGAAAAAATTTAATCAAATTGCGTTTGACTTCAGAAGGTGGGGACAATTTTTAAATTTTTAATGGTAACATCATTTAAATTATATAAAAATATTGAACCAAATTTTGTCTTGTTTTTCTTATTACTTTTCAAATTAAAAAAAAACAAATTGAAAATAAGAAGAAGACTACAAAATCGATTATGTACAAATTTTACACATACAATAAGGTTTTGTTTTAGGTTTTGAAAATCAAAATATATTTTGAATGCAAGAACACAACATCAGTTTTTTGTGTTTTCTCTTTCTTTAATACTTGAAACCTGAAAAACTTGACTTTCGATCAACATATATTTGTATAAATTTCTTACAAATCAGAGTTTTTATTAGAGTTTAAACAATAACAAAAGTTTAACAAAATTAAAATTGTAAGACCTAAATTTATATGATGGGTATACTCTTGAATTGTAAAGGATAAATACATAAAATACAAATAAAATATAATTCTGATACCAATCATAATCGGAGATGAAGTGGAATCAAAATAAAAATTCTCTCCTTAATTCGTTTAGCGTTTGTAGTGTGCCAGCTTGATGCACTCAAAAATTCTAGGATAAAACCACTTTGGTTTTTCTCATCTCACAACACTTGAGAATAAGAGCTAACAAACTCTAAAACCATGTTTTATGTTCCGACTCAATAGAAGAGAAAAAAATGAAAAAAAAAAGATAAATCACTTGACTTTATAACTAAATATTCAACATAAGAGTAAAGAAGAGTTATGAGAATTGATTCTCAACATTTAAATCATATAAGTCTTTTTGTCATAAATTTTTTTTTATTATACTATTCAAAATTAAAAAAATATATAAATACTGTTAAAGTTTTCAATATTACAACTTAACTCTATTTTAAAAATAAATAATTATGAAATTTATTAGTCCATATTATATATTCCAAATATAATTTTAGTTTTCATTCAAACTTATTTAATTTTGATTCGTAGTTATTTTAAAGTTGTAACATGCTTTGCATTTGAGTAATTCATCCTTGCAAGAGCTTCATATTTTCTTCAACATTCATTTTTCAAAAGTGAAAAAGAAAAAAAGGATTTGGAACTATATTATTTCAATAAAGTTCTTCCAGAAGGTTCAAACTAGCTCTTCAGATAATTAATTTTCTGTCTCTCATACGTATTCACAATATTAAAATGTTTTTTATCGAATTATTTTTGGGTAGTTAAAATAATTTATTTTCACTATATTAATATATTAAAAATAAATTTTGAGATGTAAGTTTTAGATTATAAATTGGACCTTATTAATTTAATGATTGACAAAATAAAAAATAAAAGAAAGTTTTTCAATAGTTTAATTATATTTTATGATGTATATAGATATACATTTTATGTTCTAGGATTCATTAACAAACGATTTCTAGTTAGGTCACGAGACAAGGATTCTCTTTGCATTCCAAGAGATACAATATATAGTAGAATTAAGTATTTATCCAAACAATAAAATTCAGAATATTGTAACTTAATATGACGTCATGTTGACATCTTTTGATCCCATGATTTTAATGTTGTTTTTATTTATAGTGTGTATCGAATTTTCTTTTTAAAGAAAGACCAGAAAAGTGTAGGAGACCATAAGCTCACTAAAAAATTAGACGACCAAATTTGTATATACTTGGTGTGATTAGATAATCCAACTAACAGCTTTATTATTAGCCGCTCCATTCTTCTGCATTACATGAGTTTTAAGAATTGAGTTTTGGATTACTGATCAAATTTTTGTTGATACAGTTATTGACAATATATGTAAATATTCATTAATTCATAACAAATGATAAATATCGAGAGATGTTTAATGTGATCCACAGCAATGTCACATATCTGCCTCACATGAACTATTTTGGGAATTGATTGGCTGCGACAATGAGATCACGACATGAGAACACACAATTTTAGCCGTACGTTGTGATGTCTTCCATTTCCCGATTTTAAACCTAACCTTTGCCTTAACAAACACTTCAAAATCAATCTTCCCCGAAGAAGTTTGTGCCCTTAAAGCCTTACCACTAGATTTAGAAACTGAGACATTCTGCGCAACCAAAGTGTCATCAATCTGCAGAACATTCTTCTGTGGTTGTTGAAACGGCTCCATTGTATCGAATGCAAGCGTCTGGCCTTTGAATTTCACATATGTCTCGACGGAGTTGTAGTAAACCGAGACTCTATAGTTAGGGTTGTGTGATCTGATGGTGAATTTGAATATACCTGATATGTGATTGTCGTCTGTGACGTGGAAATTATGGACCGAAGCGTTTTCCAAAGTGTAATGAAGTTTTTAGGTTTCATTACAAACCAGGTAATGAGAACACTTACACCTGCAATGAAGATTAGGGTTAGTATGACGAGGAAAATGTAGCAGATAATGCTGCGACGCCTTTGCATTGGATGCACTGAATAAGCTACTGGCGCCATTGGTTCTGGTTAGGGTTTTGGGGGCATGAAATTTGGATTATTTTGTATGTTTGTATATATAGAGTAGATACTTGTGATGCAAGAAACGTAGAAAATGGCTTAGATTCTTATGTTCTTTGCTTCAGGAGTAGAAAGATAGACTGTTTTTATTTATTTCTTTCTTTTGTAGCTTTGGAATATTATGTCGCCCAAATCATCTACTTTGCTTTAAATTATTTTATGACACTCAAACCACAAATGGACTTAAATTCGGTCCAATAAATTGTGGAATAAAAAGATTTGGGTTTAGGCCCAATTAGTTGGTTTCAGCCCAATATCTCTATTTACCAGATCGTCACGTCCAAATCGCCGGTTTCGAAGACCTCCGTGACTTGGCCTAATCCCATATTCCCAAATGTCTCACTGAGTCGACTCGACCGCCTCATAATCCCAAGTGAGATCTTCTTCTTTTCTGATATTCCGATTAGATTCACATTGAGTTATCGTTTTTATTTTTTCAGTTGTGATAAATTAGCGCGAAAGATTGTATTTTGATTGGTTGAAATCACGGTTAGATTGAAATTTTTGCGTTTAGGAATCTCGATGTGCTCTTTACTTGATTCTGAGTATCGAAATTAAGTAATTCGAGTTGGAATTGTTTTTTTTTTTTATATTGTCTAATTTTAAGTGGTGAGAAACTATAGTCAATTTTAGATTTTGGGTTTCTGGAACTTGAATTTCTATTTGCTATTCACTTGATTCTTGATATCTCGACAAAGTAATTTTAACTTGGAGTTGTTATCGTAAAAATGTTGTTTGTGTCGATACGAGATTTGGGTCTTACTGCTTCTAGGTCTTGGAAATATTTGATTCTGTCTGATGTCTTAAGTTTAGCATCCTAGCCAAGTTGATTAGTTTATGTTTAGACCGTTAGGGTAATGACATTGAAAAGCTCGAGTTTCTTGTTTCCAGGTAAATCGAATATGAAGAGCTTATAGTAGTAACTTAGATGTTGACGCAAATGATTGATTACATTGTTTAGTTCTTACTGTTCGTGTTATGTTGCCTTTATGGTATATAAAGGTTTTAGTTTTTGATTTCATTAAACATTGTAAATCTCTCTGTCTATATCTCCTATGATCTTGAGATTTATTCGAAATTTGTATTTGGTTTCTCTCTAGAGTTTCTTCGTTTGGGTTTCAAAGCCAAAAGAGATTACAATGGCACCATCACGTAACATCATTGTAGCTACCGGTCTGGTTGTTTTTGCATCTGCAGGCTTAGCTTTCCCCTTTTACATGGCGTAAGAACGCACTTCTCTCTGAACAGTTAAATCTTTTCTGATCTTGTGGTATGACATTTTGCTTATTCCTGTTTCTCTTATATCTTGGCTGCAGATCGTCAAAACAGCCAGTGATCGATCCCACAAAACCATTGCCTCCTCAAGCAACTTTCAGAGGACCTTATATCAACACAGGTTCACGTGATGTTGGACCTGACCATCGAACTTACCCAAAGAAATGATGCAATCAAGTCAAGATAATTGCTACACAAGTTGTAACCAAGAGTTTTCAATGTGAGCTGTAATATACATTCACATATTTATTCATAGACAATATGGTAATCCTCAAGAAGTTTTGTGAACATATCCATCTCCATGTAACACCAATCCAGCCTCACAAACAAATGTAACTGAAGAAACATGTTATAAGTAATAGCTCAAGTACTTGATTACAAGATACAGTTTAGTACTAATTTTATATATCATGCATAGTACCATCAAATTGATGCTTAAAACAATAACAAACTTGGGTCATCTTCCAAAGCAATAATTCAATTTGCAACCTTTTGATTCTGTTTATGTTCTGTCTAGGAGATGTATTAACTTACGAACACAAAAACTTTGTAACCAAAAGATCCGGACTTGAGAAACTAAAAATTGACATTACTAAGAGCTAAAGAAAATTAGATAGAAATTCATATAGCATAGCAAATGTTAAACCCTAAACGCCCAAATTACATACGATAGTTATAAGGTACCCAAAAGCAGAAACCTAAACACATTCCAAGAACAACTACTTAATTCTATTACAAGATTTTTCCAGATCTAAGAACTCGTGAACTTCGTCACCGCTTTGGTACCTTCAGAAACAGCATGCTTCGCTAACTCTCCAGGCAAAACAAGTCTCACAGCAGTCTGAATCTCCCGTGAAGTAATCGTTGGCTTCTTATTGTACCTCGCAAGCTTAGAAGACTCACCAGCAAGCTTCTCAAAGATGTCGTTAATGAAACTATTCATGATTCCCATGGCTTTGCCTGAGATTCCAATATCTGGATGGACTTGTTTCAGAACCTTGAAGATGTAGATCTTGTAAGTCTCTATGTTCTTCTTTGATTTCTTCTTCTTCTTGTCTCCAGCGACTCCGGTGTCTTTCGGAAGTTTTTTTCCAGCCTTTGGCTTCTTCTCTGCAGCCGCCGCAGTTTCTCCAGCCGGAGTTTTCTCCGCCGGTTTCTTCTCCGCTGGTTTCTTATCTGCCTTTGCCATTTGTGATGATTACTTGTTGAAGGATTAAACGATTTTGAGATATTGCAGTGATAATGAATCGTTTTTGTTTATATAGGAGAACTGAAAGAGATCTTATTGGTTAAGAGATCTTGACGCAGATCAGTGACGTGGCTTCAAGAGTGCTGTTCGATGTGAAAAGGTAGTAATGAACGGATCAGATCTATTTTCACTTTAAAGCGCGAATGTTTACAGAGAATCCAAATACCGAAATTTTTAAAATTTGGGTTGGGCTTTTTTTGTTAACCGCCACAAGTCCATGAGCGCGAAGTCATTTGTGTAAAACAGATTTTGGCACGGATAGCTGACGTGGCTATCCTGATGAACGGCTACGATTTTAACCATGGCTACTAAATTGTCAATACCCAATAAATTTTGGTGGGCTTTTAGTATTTTATATTTAAATGATAATATTTAAAATTTGTACCAAAAAAAGCTCACAAGTATATATTATAGAGTTTGTGACTAAAAATAAAAATTACCAACTTTTTAGGTATTTTCGTAAATATACATGAATTTTTGAATTTGTACAAAATATAAGATAATGAAAACATTTATCCTAGTTTAATACTGAACTCATCGTAATACTTGTCATAATAATCAGAGATAAAAACGTTAGATAATTCTGTAATGAAAGAAAAATAATAATATCATAAAATAACGATGTAATCCTGTTTTCCATGCTATAACGAGCATCTTGCGACAAGCACATGCACAAAACGTTGTGGGACGTCTTGGTAAATTTTCTTAATAAGATTAATTTAGACAATACAGAAAATCGTTGAAAGAAAAAAGATTCTTAAGAACTCAAACTTTCTAATAACTTCACTTTAGAGTGACTACCGGCAACTGCAAGATCCGGTTGGTGACCCGAGAACAAAGAAACATGGCTCATAAGCTTGTCTTTTCTAGAGAATTTAGTCCCACAAGAGCAAACCCATTTAACATCTCCACAATGCTTTTCATGTGTCCTTAAATCAGACAGAACCGAGAAGTGTTTCACACTGCATCTCCTACACATATACATTTTAGGACAATGACTCCTCTTGTAATGATTCTTAGCACAAATCATAGACTTTAACGGCTGAAACTTCTCGTGCCTCTGGTTCCATCTACACCCTTGTTGAGGACACGAGTAGTAATGTTTCTTTGGCTCATTTTCTCCTTTCTTGTCATTGTTCGTGTGTGGTCTTATCAAGGCTTCGCGAGTCTTGTACTCGTCTCCGTGTGCTCTCATATGCATCCTTAAATTCGCGTCTCTCTTAAACCCTTTCCCACATATCTGACAGTAATGCGTGTATTTAGCTAATAGATCGGCTACATCTAGCTCCAATATCTCGTAGCTCCCTGATATTGGTTTAGAACGATGATGATCTTTTTTAGGGTTTAAGGTCTCTTTGCACCATTCTAGATTCTGGTCGGGAAACAAGATCTGTCCTCTTTCTTGGACACCAAAAATGTTAGTCGACTCTTGCACAAAATCACGATCCGGTGCAGATTCTTGTCGAGAAAACTCCATAACCATTTCATCTGCGGTTTGATCGTTATCGACATCGTTGTTGTTAGATGCATTTTGGAGTTGTTGACAAGTAAACATCATGGAAGAAGCAGCGGTAATGATCTCTTGAACCAAATTTCCAATGTTAGCAACGTCTAAAGACGTTGACCTCAAGGATTGGTTATTGTTATGAGTAGAGATCATATAGAAGCTAACCAAAGATTGAATCTGATGGACCTTATCTTGTATGGTGGAGAGATTGTATAGAAGAGAGAGTGAAACGACGTCGTCTTCTGATGATGTCGTCCCAGCCGTGACGGGACTCATGTAGTTTGGTTTTGAAGATGCAGTGGTTGTCCCGGAGAAGCTAGATATGGATCCTTCTCCTTTATCCATTATATGTTTTTTTGGATTTATATGTCTACAGAGAATCTAGCTTGAGTTTTGTTCATAAATTTTCTTTTTAGTTTTGGTTATTCTTTAGATTCTTTGTCCTATCTTTGTTTCATATATATGGTCGACGGTCTAAAGGGATTGATATTGAAGAAGACAACTTACCCTCTATCGTATAAAATACTTGCGAGTTATGACATATAGTTGCGAGTTGTGACAACAACAGCAACAATAACACAAACACAAACAAATACGTGTCACATATACAAATATTTTTTCGCACCGTTTTATCGAACATCTTAAATCGCTCAATATATTACTAAATTACTTAAAATTTCGGGCAAATCAAGTAAATCGGATTTATAAGAATATAAATCAACTTTATATGATAACTTTTAGAACTATGTTTCTGATTTTCATCAAAATTATTTCATATGTCAGTCCACTAATTAATACGAAACAAATTTACAAGGTTTCGTTTTTGTCAACGACTGCTCAATTTACAGTATAAAGTTCATCCATAACTTTTTTAAAAATTTAATAAATGTAATAGAGATGAATCAAATTCATAATGTCATAGTAATTAGCTGAATTTACAAAGTTTCTTAGTTTAAATGGGTTTAAATTTCATGAGTAGTATATATTTAATACATAAAACAATTAATGTGCATTTAATCAAATAGTTAAATGTCAATTTCAAAAATTCCTATAGAATCAGATTTTGGAATTTAGAAAATTTAGATTATAAGTCAGATTTTTTCGTTTACAGTATTGATAAAAAAATATAATACAACACATGTTTTGATAAATTGGGGTATTGGAACTTAAAATTTTCGTCATAGGTGATGTTTTTCACCTATCAATGAAGTTATCATATATATGAATAAATTAGCTGCATCGATCATGTTAAGAATGAAAGAATAAAAAGTATGTTATGTAATTAGCCAATTAGGCTCAACACTGAAGTCAACTGGAGAAACAAAAAGGACCATCCCCACTTAAAGCCTCCCTCACATAAACCTTAACAAGAGTTTGTCAGCTATATATGTCTTAAAATAAACAACGAAGGTCAATCCCAATGTTATTATATGATCATTAATCTAAGTCAAGTTTTAGTGTTATTTCATGGCTTTTTCTTCTTTGTATTATTTGGATAACATTCATATAATCTAACTGGCAAGTTCATATAATATCTTATGTCACATTTATATCTAATTCTCTCTTTCTTTGGTTTTTTAATTATGTCCACATCTAATCTTATTATCTGCTTACATGAACACATGTAAGCGTGTGCTTTGATGATTGGTTCTTAGAGAAATGTTATGTATTGTGGCCATCGGCATGAGTTGCAATCTTGTAAAATAAAATTTGCGTGTGCGTATTCATTTTTCAAAATTATAAAGAATATAGTTTTAGTGATGATTAGTCGGAATGTCTATAAAGCTATGGATGATTAATGCTGGTTTTCTGTGTTAGCTTTGGTGAATCCTTTTAGAACTAAACACGAATATTACGTTAACTAACGCTTTCGTTACAATAAATATAAGATGCTGCTACCATTACAACTATAACGTATTTGTTAATATAATGTTTATATAATGTATTTCACTTGGTAAAAGAGGCTTATATTTGAATGATTTTAGTAGAGTTTGATTGAACAAGTTGAAAGATTATCGAAGATTCAAAGGCTAAGCTGCGGTTTTAGGTGCTTAGAGTAGGATTAGTTTGAATTATGATGTTTTAGTGTCTTCATCAATTCAATTAGAAATTTTAACCATTCATAAATTCATTCGTGAAGTACAACCCTTTTAATCATTACTTTAATTTAAATAACAGGTTTATATAAAATTATGGGTGATTTATTATACTAGTCTTATATAATCGTATAGTTAGTAAAGTAGTCTTAATCTTTCAAAATTATAATACTAGTATTTTCTTCTCAAATAATATCATTTTATCCTTATTACCTTTACTCAGAAAAAAAGTTACGAAACTGCCATTAATAAGGGGTTCCACATTAGCAGACAACATACGTACGAGAATTTTTTATTTTGTTGTAGGTTTAGTCATCATGTTTTGTAGGTTTTCATTTTTTTCTTTGTCGGCTTACTTATTCTCTTTGATGTAGGTTTATGTATTGTTTCATGCCGACTAAATATATTTTCGTTGTAGGTATACGTCTCAAAAATTGTAGGTCTACAAGTTCTACTTTCTCGATTTAATTTTGTTGTTATGTAGGTTTCTTTTGTGTGCTTTGTCGGTTTAATATTTCTTTGTTGTAGGTTTTAAAGTCTTAATTGTACGTTTATTTTAGTTTCTCGTTTGGAACTTTGAACATATTCATTTTTAAGTTTGTGTTCGTCTTCGTTGTCGATTTAGTTTTCCTTCTATGTAGGTTTGTTATTCATTTCTTGTAGGGTTTTAAAGCCTTTGTTGTAGGTTTATTTTACATTTCTCGTTTGGAACTTTGAACACGTTCGTTTTGTAGGTTTGTGTTCGTCTTCGTTGTCGATTTAGTTTTTCTTCTATGTAGGTTTGTTATTCATTTGTTGTAGGTTTAACTTTACAAGATATCCTTCAGTTTTGTAGGTTTATCTTTTAGGCATTGTAGGTTTATTGTTTATTATCTCTCAACATAATTTTCTTGTTTTGTAGGTTTTTGTTTTATGTGTTTTAGGTTTAAAGAATCTTTATTGTAGGTGCTTGTCGTGTGCTTCGTTGTAGGTTTTTGTCGTGTGATTCGTTGTAGGTTTTTGTTGTGTTGAACTTTGGATACAATCGTTTTCTATGTTTGTGTATTTTTCGTTGTCGACTTAGTTCTCCTTCATTGTAGGTTTTTTTCTAGTTTATTATAGGTTTATCGTTGCAAGATATCTTTCAATTTTGTAGGTTTATCTCTTAGGTATTGTCGATTTAGTTCTCTTGTTTTGTAGCCTTATGTTTTATATGTTGTAGGTTTAAAAATCTTTGTTGTAGGTTTTTGTCGTGTGCTTCGTTGTAGGTTTTTGTTGTGTTGAACTTTGGATAAAATCATTTTCTACGTTTGTGTATTTCTTTGTTGTCGACTTAGTTTTTCTTTATTATAGATTTGTTTTCTAGCTTATTTTAGGTTTGTCGTTGTAAGATATCATTCTTTGTTGTAGGTTTACCTCTCCGAATATGTAGGTTTGAGTTTGCATGTGTTGTCACTTACTTTATTCAGTGTTGTTACGTTGTAGGTTCTAAAGTTTTTATTATTGCTTTTTCGTATGTCTTAAAACATAGGTTGAATTGTGCTTAGTTATGTATATATATATATGTATGCTTAATTATGTACTTTTGTACTATCTTAATGTACATTTAGTATTGTAGGTTTAATTCTGGTTAAATTTGTAAAATAAAACATTTTAAAAAATTGTATTGAAAAATAAATTTATATTCAGAAAATAATAATTACAAAACTAAAAATAAAATAAAAATAAAAATGAAATCAATGGCTTTTAGTCTACTGGTAGGTGGTAAGTCCACTAAAATAGGCGTACTTGTACATCCATGGATCGAGTTTTACCGCTTAGATTATGTAAGAATTTGCCTAATGAACAAAAAATAATCAATGACAACCTTGTAATTATATGATCACACAAAGAAATTCATGACTTTTGCATACCCTCCTCCATACGAAGAATTATAAGAAACTATTCTAATAATTACATTATTATTATTATATATGAAACTATTTCTGTAATTATTTCTAAAATTAATCAGTCACAGTTTTTTATTTTTGGAAAGTTGACGTTGAATTCCTAAAAAGTAGTTTTCAAGTCAACTGATAAAACAAGAAAATTAAAATTTTGAATGATCACATAAAATGGAAAACACTTTTAAACTTTAGAAAAAAATGTTTTATCAATTTGAATAATTTAAAAATAACTTAAAAGCTAGTCTAAAAACAGTTGTCAGTTATGGCCATAGTTACTAAGGGAAGTGTGTCTTCTAGCCAACTAGTTAAAAGCATGATTATTGGTGAGACCCTATAGGATCTCTTCAAAAAAAAAAAAAAAAAAAAATTTTGGTAAAAAACGGAACCAATACGAGTTCGCCATGTGGTCCCGTATAAATTCGTATTATCCCGTATAAAACTATTTGGGATTTCAGAGAAATTTGAGCTGTAGATGAAGAATAATTGTCCATCCAGATGTTGAAAACAAAAATAGGGCAACATAGAAGTTACTTAGTTTTCATTATTCTGCGTTAAAGGTGTGAATAGTCGGAGGTTGGTTTCTATTATATTTCGTCATCTTTTTCACCTTTGGCATTTGTCTATTATTGAAATTGGCTCAATGAACCGTAAATTAGCATAATCAAGACGTTTTCTATAATAAAGGTGACAGTAAAGCAGAACATAGTTGTACATATGTTATATTGAATCCTGTTTCTTGCAGGATTTTGTTTAATTTTGGTCTTTAACCAATTTACTATTCTTAGGATTGAAAAACCCATATGGATGATGACTCTGTTCTTATGATTCTGTCATCCAAACTGGAACAAAATTTAGTAAACGCATATAAAAATCAAATCTTTGTAATTGTTTCTGTGATCACATTGCTCTCATAATCTGTTTTTCTTCTGTTGTTCTTTCGTCATGGAGGTTTTTTCATCAACGGGAGATGATAAAATGCTTTACATGAGAGACACATGGAGAGAAGCTAACATGATCTGCGACGTTTCACCTATTGATCCTAGCTCCAGTGGCATTTGGCCTTCTCAGAAGTTCTCAGATCCTAACATTAATGCTCATTTCTGGAATTATATGTTTCCACATTTGCAGATGATTTTTCTCATCATCTCTTTCGTATGGCAATTCTTGCATTTCCTCCTCCACCGTTTTGGAATGATTCGTTTCACTTCCCATATGCTTGTGAGTATTTGAAAATCTCTACTTCTACATTGCTTATTGAGATTATCTATCTGGATTGGAGTTTGAGAGTTTTGTGTTGTTATGTTATTTGCAGACGGGTGTTCTCTTAAGCAAGTCTATCTTAAAGCACAATTCAACAGCGATGAGATTCTTCTTTACAGAGGACTATAAAGAGATAGTCTTGAGTCATGTTTCTGCTTTCTCTTACATGATGTTCTGGTTCTTGATGGGAGTTAAAATGGATTTTAGTTTGATCAAAACTTCTGGGAGAAAAGCGGTCACCATTGGGGTCTCTTCTGTGTTGCTCTCGACTTTGGTTTGCTCTGTTATCTCTTTAGGAAACGTGAGGGATGTAGGAATCAAGAAATCAGATCCTACTCTTAATTCCTTGGAGTCTATCGTGATTTACTCAATCCAATGCCTTTCATCTTTCCCTGTTGTGGGAAACCTTCTTTTTGAGCTTAGGGTACAGAACTCAGAACTTGGCCGTCTAGCAATCTCTTCTGCTGTGATCAGTGATTTCATTACCTCGCTTCTTGGCTCTGTTCTCCTCTTCTTGAAAGAACTCAAGGACGAGAAAACACGGCTCGGGAACGTGTTTATAGGGGATGTTGTCGCAGGGGATCGTCCTTTACAACGAGCAGGCGTAGCGGTCCTCTTTGTGTGTGTTGCCATTTATGTTTTCAGACCGTTGATGTTCTACATTATTAAAAGAACGCCTTCTGGTCGTCCTGTAAAGTCGTTTTATCTAACTACGATCATGGTTATGGTCAGTGGAACAGCCGTCCTTGCGAATTGGTGCAAGCAATCTATTTTCATGGGACCTTTCATCTTAGGTCTCGCTGTTCCCCATGGCCCTCCATTAGGATCTGCAATCATTCAGAAGTTTGAACCGGCTATATTCGGCACTTTTCTCCCGTTTTTCGTTGCTTCATCTTCCAAGGAGATCGACTTCACGGTTTTACTTGATTGGAAAGATCTCAATAGCATTATACTCATCATGGTAACATCTTTCACTGTCAAATTCATCTTCACTACTATTCCTGCTTTGTTCTACCGTATGCCAATGGAAGACTGCTTCGCTCTCTCTCTTATCCTGTCCTTTAAAGGCATCTTTGAGCTCGGTGCGTACGCCTTGGCCTTCCAGAGAGGGGTATGTATACGAACATATGTCTTTGTTATCATAATTTCATTTATACAAAAACTTTATCTCATGTTTATGCTTTGAACTTTGCAGTCTGTACGTCCTGAGACCTTCACTATCGCTTGTCTTTACATTTTGTTGAATTCCTTAATCATACCTCCGATCTTGAGATACTTATACGACCCTAAAAGGATGTATGCAGGATACGAGAAGCGGAATATGCAGCACCTGAAACCAAACTCTGAGCTAAGGATTCTGTCTTGCATTTACAGAACCGATGATATAAATCCAATGATCAATCTTCTCGAAGCTACTTGCCCGTCTAAGGAAACTCCTGTAGCATCCTACGTCCTTCACTTGATGGAGCTCGTGGGACAAGCCAGTCCGATTTTCATTTCCCACAAATTGCAAACTCTCATAACAGAGGAAACATCTTATTCAAACAATGTACTTGTCTCCTTTGAAAAATTCCGCAGAGATTATCACGGATCAGTCTTTGTAAGCATCTACACGGCCTTGTCTATGCCTGATACGATGCACGGAGACATCTGTACACTTGCTCTCAACAACACAACATCTCTCATACTTCTTCCTTTTCACCAGACTTGGTCGGCTGATGGATCAGCTATCATCTCAGACAGCAACATGATTAAGAAACTTAACAAGAGCGTTCTCGAAGTGGCACCGTGTTCTGTTGGAATCTTTGTCTATAGAAGCAGTCACGGACGAAGAACTATCAATGATACAGTTTCAAACTCTGATACCTACAATGTCTGTTTGATCTTCCTAGGTGGTAAAGATGATAGAGAAGCATTTATTCTTGCAATGAGAATGTCTCAAGACCCAAGAATTGACTTAACAGTTGTCCGGATGATCACTGCCAATGAAATGGCTGGAGAGAACAGGGAGTGGGATAAAATGCTTGACAATGAAATGTTTAGAGACACAAGGAGCAAAGCGAAAGTAGATTTCTTTTACACTGAAAAAGCAATCGAAGACGCATCCGAGACAGCTGGTGTGTTGAAATCGGTTGCAGCCGGTTTCGATATGTTCATAGTTGGAAGAGGGAAAGGAAGGAAGAGTGTATTCACAGATGGACTTGAGCAATGGAGTGAGTCTAAGGAGCTTGGTGTTATTGGAGATCTATTGACTTCACATGATATTAATTCCCAAGCTTCTGTTTTGGTTATACAGCAACAACAGCTCATGATTTAGATTCACAACTTCACATTCTATTGTAATTTTTACTATTCTTTTCATTCTAGACTTAGAATTTTTTTTGTAAAATTAGAAATTTATGTCCATTCTTTTCATTTTAGTCCATTCAAATTTTACTTTTTGAAAATTCACACACAGTACTTTGAAATATTTAACAGAGAAAAGATGAATATTCTACTGAAAAAGATAAAGGAAAGTGGTAAAGATCGAACAATTTTAACCTGAAAAATAGATTGAAAATACTTCATGTCCAGAAAAAACTGATAAACTCATTTTTTATTGACTTAGCATTAGTTTTTTTTTTCTGTGGACAATTGAATTTGACAAAACCCGATACATATTTTAAATTTCACACCTTAAATTTCTGCTCCACATGTTTTTAGCTATAGAGTTTAAAGTTTAGATGGATAAATATTATCGATGAATTTGTTAAACAAAAAATTCAACTTGGTGATTAGTGAGTTGATTAACTATTGTCCTTTATGTTCTACACGATCCACCTCAAATGTAAGATATTCTAAGAGTTACTTATGAGCCATGAATGTGAATCCAATAAAAGAAATTTTTTGTTGAGATTATATATTAACATGTAACATTCAGCCATGTTGTTGCTGTTGTTGAACTACTAAAACAGAAACCCTAGATCTTAAATCTTTAGATGCAAGCAAATCTCCAATGACTCCTAACTCCGGAAGCTCCATCCATTCCACCAAACCTGAAAAATCCACTAACCCATCGTCGTGATATCTACCTACAATCATCAAATCATTATCTTCCGCCACCATTCTCACGGTGGTTGCCACCGCCGGACCACTGTTAACTATCTTCTCCCTAAAGACAAAATTTTTAGCCTTAGAATATGTTACCCTTAAATCAATCAAAACTTCATCATCAACAATTTGATCCCAATTCTTTAACTCGTCTGGCTCTTTACCAGACACAAATCTAGTCACATTAAGGCACACACTCGGATTATGTCTCATCCTTTTCACAAGCGAGACAACCTCGTGATCATCTTTACCACCAATGAAGATTACACCAACATTAACGATATCACTAGTCATTTTCTTGCCTTTACGGTAGCCTCGATGATTGAGTACACCGACAGAACAAGGAGCACGGTCTAGAAGAGAAGTGTTCACACGTCTGATCATAACATCGTCTGATTCATATAATCCATCAAGTGACCAATTTCTTCCAGAAGGGACAATGATCATTGATGTGAGGTGGTCTAAAGCGAGATTGCAAATATCTTGGTCCATTAAATCCTCATGAGAGTAAGCTGTGAAGGAACTAAGAGAAGTAGAGGAGCAATTCTTTTGATGAAACACAGTGAAAGCGAACATCATTGTTTCTATGTAAGAGTTTTCAAGCAACAGAGGTTTATTCCGCTTGTCGTGCGGTATCAAGACAGGAAACGCACGTCCAGCGAGTTTCACTAAGTGTACCACCGTGACTGCAATAAATCCTCTTTCTTTGTTCTCGTTGCTTAGATCTGAAGAAAGCAATTGAAGCAGTGAGATTGCACCAGAGATGTTTTCTGGTTTGTGCAAACAAGTTAGAATCTTGAGATCTGAGTTTGATTTCAGATGCATAATGTCTCTCTTAACGTATCCAATATACTTCCTCCTTGGATCATAAAGTGCCTTCACAATGGTAGGCAAAATCCCCGCATTCAATAGCACGTACATCATCAATAATGTGTGCGTAGCTTTCGATAGATTCTGTGTAAAAAAACATTCATCCATTAGTTCGAAACAATGATGTAACAAGTGTTGTGTGTTAGGGTATTTAACAAAAATTATTTACCCGTCTTTCTGCGGCGATATCGTAGAAGCATAAGTCAACAAAGCCCTTATAGTTCATCATAGTAGCAATGATAACACTTTCTCTAGTAGGTAACGTGCAGATCAAGCAAGGTACAAAAGAAGCAGTCCATTTCACGACCAATATAAGACCCACCAGAAATATGTTGAAGGATATGTCATCGAACGCATATATTACCCTTATAATATCACTTTTCATGGTCATGACTGTGATTGAAATCGGGAAAAATAAGTTTGCAACCAAGCTATCAAACTTGGCATCTAATGCAGATCCTAGAGGTGGACCGTCTGGGATTGCTAAACCAACCATAAAAGCTCCTAGAACGCTGATTTGGTTGAAAAAAGTTGTGTAAATGCTCGCTGCAATTGCAGTCATGATTGTTCCGTATAAGTAGACTTCTCTTACAGGCTTGTTTTCTGGAGTATTTTCAACTATCCATTCTGCCATAGGCCTGACAATGAATAGGATCACAAGGACTAAGATGATAATTGCCATTATGTCTCTGTTGGCCACTGTGGGCGATACGTATCTGCAGAACAGTTTCAAAATGTTCAAAAGATCTTTAGTTACTAATTAGATACTCGAGTGGTTTTTTCGCATTTTTTTATATTTTTAGGTTTTATAGTAGAGGATTATTCATAAATATATATATATATATATATATATATATATATATATATATATATATCATCCGATCCTTTAGCTAGACCTATTACTGTGTCATCTAAAAATGGTTTAAAATTTTGTTTACCAATTTCGTTTAACTAGTTTCAGACCATTCATATTGCTTTCGTCGCCTAAGTCTTCGCTTTTCACATCTTTTTGTGATACCTCTATCGATCCAAGATTTTTACCACCCGACTAATTTTGGATCTATTAGTTCGTAAGAAACTGTTAGACATGCAAATTACATGAACTAGTCTCACAAAACAGTGCACCACAAATAGCAACTAACAAAGAGACATGCGATCTCATAGAAAGATAGTCAATGTCCACTTAGTCAGGAAATAATACTAAGCTACCATTGCCTAGTTTTTGAGAAGTTTGGTTATAAAAAAAGTAATTTTCATGTTGTGAAAATGTTTTAGTAGATAAGATCTTGAATCGGAATTGTTATGCACATTTAAGTGTTTTTTTTACATGGAGTTGATCATGGTATCTAATTCGAATTAATGCAAGTGCACCAATTAAATGCTTAAATCAACTTCTTGCTTACCTGTATGTTGCTACGTAAGAGACGCCAATCAAAGTGATAAATGCGAGAAGATCATTGACAGCAGCAATAGATATGGCGATGCGGCTAAGCTCCGAGTTTGGAATCTTAAGCTCATGTACAAGGTGGGTTATGACCGGTAACAACGATAACGATTGAACGGATACAATCACGGTGCGTTCAGTTGGGGCCAGCCTTAAAGGCATATAAAGAGGGTCCACTTTGTCGATACGAAAGTTTCTGAAGGCTATTCCAATGATCATTGTCACCACAAAGGACGAAACCGCAATCCCAGCCGTAGGTTTACCGGTTTGAAACACTGCTCTCTTGTTGGTCTTGACCCCCATTAAGAACGTGAACATTATTAACCCGAACTTGCCTACACTTTCCAACGCAACATTTCCAGGGATATATAAAGGTAACCGGTTCGGTGGATAGCCAAACAGATCAATCAGCTGAGGTCCCAGAATCAAACCAGCCTAATTGAATAATCAAAAGACTTGTTACTTGCGATACAAGAAAACATACGTTTGGTTCTTGCGGTAAAAGATATTAAGATTTGAAACTTACAAGCATGTAGGAGACGAATTTTGGAATGCCAATACTTCTGAGGAACATATGAGTAAGGAGGATAATAATGAATATAGCAATAATTTGCATCTCAAGAAGAGGCAATGAATGTGTGAAGATGATCCACGGATCAGTTGTGATATCATTTTCAAAGAATCCATAAGAAGAGACGTTGAAAAACGAGGCTTCGTAACAAACTTTGTTGTTGGTAAGAGGCTCAGGATTTAGTGCAGCAGAATCGATCATGATTAGGACAAGAGGTTTATGTTTTGGTCAATTGTGTTTCTCTTCTGGTCTTATCTTCTTGATGAAAAATGTTAACGGGTTTGTTTGAAAGTTTTTGTTTTTTCTCGATAATTGAGACCTTTGACCAATTTTTGCGTTTTGACATTATTTTGTTAGGTTTTAAAAACATACTTATTTTTCATACAAAAATACACATCTTACATGAGATATACGTCAAACTATTGAGCCAAAAGCAAGCTGGATATTTATTTACATATACAAAAATTGATAAACCAAGATATTAATAGTTGATGTTATAAAAAGAAGAAGTTAAAAATAGATTCAAGGGTGCAGAGAAATGCATGCTATTAACCACACAATAATACAGGCTGAGTTGGTTCTACATGGACCGATATTAACATTGGTCATGAGTTTTGAGTTGTACTTGTATCATAATACTAAGAAACTAGGGCCCATACCCAAAAAAATGTCTCAAGAAGTTTTGATCTAAGTTGAGTTTGAAATTGATCCACAAAATCCGATATATGCATATGCCAAATTCATACGATACGAGAAACAAGGTTATCTAAAACAAAACTTAGTGACTATCATATATGGGTTATCTAAAACAAATTGTAAATAAAAACTAGTTTTGGTAAATCAATGAAAGATTAGTGACTATCATATAGGATACTAATACAAAAATGATTAGTGTTTTGAGTGGTGAGAATATAAAAAGAGTGGAGCCATAATGAGTCAGCAATATGAAGGATCAGGATCTTAATCCTATCCAATCCTATCTTCTTCTACTTTTCCAAAGACAAAGACATGTGACATAACTCTATGACCCACCATAAAAACCTGGTTTTTGATGGGTCGCCAACTGTATATTTCTAAAACCATCTACTTGCTCATATCTGCTCCTTTCAAAATTTTCTTTTTCCCCACAAATTTTCAGAAATATGAATTATCTGGTCTTATTGGAATAATACAAAAAGATATTTTAACAAAAATCCAACCACGTATTCCTTAAGCTTTCAAATTACCAATCATGAGACGTTGTTTCAAGCCCCCTTAAAGTCGCTAAGCCTTCAGAAACACTATTTGCAATCGATTCCAAATACTTTTTTTTATAGAGTAAATTATGTTGGACCACAACTGGCTGTCTAGTAGTCAAATTTCAACATAATATAAGCGAGGAAACTTAATCTCTAGTTGTGCAAATGAGCTGACTTAAGTAAAACTTACCGCACCCTAAGCTAAAAGTCATTTGCGTCGATTCCAAATACTTTAACTTACTCATTTTGGAAATTTATTCACATTGGTAAAGATATATAAACCATTTAGGCAGAGTAAAAAAATCTGGCGTGTTGCCGAGTCATCAATCTTACGCATCTCATATAAATAAAATATCCACCTGATTTCTTTCGTCTGTGCAAGTTTCCTCAGATTCTGATTAACAAACCTCAAGAGCATTTCTTTATATTACGTTTTCTTCAATCTTTCGCTACTCTCGACGAATCTTCAGTTCTGGTTCTATAACGGGCTGGGCTCTATTGAAGTAGAGGACATCAAAACTTGAAGTAGATATGGAGATGGGTTTCCAGGAAAATGAACAAAATCACGAATTTGAGTCTGAGGTTGCGAATCTTATGGAGATTGGATCTGGGCATTACGGGTAAAGAACATCTATTGATTTCCTTTTGATATTTGTTTTGGTTCTGAGGGCTATAATTTCCATCTTTAGTTGTATTTGAATCTAATTGTCTGCGTGTGATGTTTAGGTGCTCACATTACAGAAGACGATGCAAGATTAGAGCACCATGTTGTGATGAAATTTTCAATTGTAGGCATTGCCATAACGAAGCTAAGGTAAAAACTTATATTAAAGGAACGATCTTTATCTTCTTACTTCAATTTGTTTTTAAATTTTTTGTTCTTTTACTTGATTGCTAACCATATCCTACCTAATTTCAAATTTAGATATCAAAATATGGTGTCTTGTTTCCTGACTTTGTAGATTTTTTTTAAAAAAAATTGATGAACAAGTTGGGTTTATAGTTGTGAAGATCATGTAGTAAAACTAGTGTGTTTTGTTTGTTTTAACAGGATTCTCTTCAAACCGAACAGTTTCATAGACATAGTCTTCCACGACATGAAGTTTCGAAGGTTTTTATCATCATACTGAGATATAATATCTGCTAAATTCTGAACATTTTGATTCTGCTTTGTTTACTGTGATAGTAATATTTATCTTGATTTGGCTTTTCAGGTCGTATGCTCGCTTTGTGAGACAGAACAAGACGTAAGTATCGACATTTTGATTTACAGAGATTTATTTGTGCCAACATGTTTCCTAATGCTGACCTCTGATTGTTTTCTTCAGGTTCAACAAAACTGCTCCAGTTGTGGTGTATGTATGGGGAAGTATTTCTGCTCGAAATGCAAATTCTTTGACGATGATGTAAGATTTTAAATCGAGCTATTACCCTTTTTGTTACCGGAATTTGTACTAATGAGACTCAAATTTATTTGTTTTAGCTTTCCAAGAAGCAATATCACTGCAATGAGTGTGGAATTTGCCGGTATATATTTACTTAAAAAACTGATATTTTGTTTACCAGTTCGAAAAGAGCTTGTGAATGTTGTAATCTCATGAATGTTGGTGTAACAGGACTGGAGGAGAAGAAAACTTCTTCCACTGCAAAAGATGTCGTAAGTGACAAACCTGTGTGCTCGTCTCCACAAATGCTCTTGTTCCTTGTTTGGAGATCTTAATCTATTTTTTGGAACAGGATGTTGCTACTCTAAGGCAATGGAGGATAAACACCAATGTGTCGAAGGTGCAATGCATCACAATTGCCCTGTTTGTTTCGAGGTAAAAAGAAACAAATCTACCAATTTCTGGATGCTAATAATGATGTCATGATACAGAGTTTCTTACAACTGGAATTGATATTTGTTCTCAGTATCTTTTTGATTCCACAAGAGACATTACGGTTCTGCAATGTGGTCACACCATGCATTTAGAATGCAGGAGAGATATGGGGCAACATAATCGGTAAAACAACTCTCAAGTCTTTATTGCAACTGGTTACAGTGTGTAGATTAACAAAGATTGAAACTTGATTTGGATTTTCTTGGTACATTGCGTAGATACACATGTCCTATATGTTTCAAATCCATATGTGACATGTCCAATTTGTGGAAGAAACTTGATGAAGAGGTAAGCTTCATGATTCTAATGTTTTATATCTCTTGTAATAATCTCTTATGTTCATTAAGTGTTACATTCAATATTTTGCAGGTTGCCGCAAACCCAATGCCAAAATCGTACGAAAACAAGATGGTAAAACTACATTGAATTCCATATCGTATTCTCGTGCCTTGTGTTTTTGGATGTATGGTTGTACACATTCTGATTTGGATTTGAATGTGATGATGTGTTGTGTCAGGTTTGGATTCTTTGCAATGATTGTGGCTCAAACAGTAACGTTCGGTTACATTTAATCGCGCATAAGTGCAATAGCTGCGGTTCCTACAATACTAGACAGACGCAGAGAAGGTCTGATAATCACTCTTGCTCCTCTGAAATGCCTCAGGTTGTTGGTTTGACCGGTTAATTCTTACCTTAACCAGAGCTGGTTTAGTGTATAAATTTTTCAAGGGCGATTATTTGTGAATTTTCAACTACAGTATCAGTTATTGGAATTTGGAAAATATTTATTGAAACCGGCTAAATAATGTATTTAAACAGTGTAAATTAATCAATGAGTTGACTTATCTATTTTGGACATTCTTAGACTTACTATGTTTGTTACATGGACAAGAAGATCCGGTTCTAGATCTTCAGGACCCACCCGAACCGACAAAGTTTTGGTTGTTGGGCCTTATCAACTACTTATCACCTAACTCCCCTAACTCAAAATATTTAAATACAATACCTCAAAAGTTACAAAACTATCAAACACACCCCCACTAGTGTATGTCACTTGAACATCCATCCCATTTAATTACTGAATATTTCAAAACACAAAACAATTATACATTTCAAGAGGGAGACAAAATCAAGATAAACTCTCGAAATGTAACATATAGTATCATCCACTCTTGATGGTAGAGGGAAAAATCATGAACTTAAAAAGAAAAAGAAAAAACCCTAATTTAATTCCACATCATGGAATCAAGACATGAATGTGAAACTGAATTGGAGATAGAAACCCCAAAAAAACAAACAAAAAGCAAGCATCACTAGAAAGAAGTGAAGTAGCAAACTCTCTCACTTGGTATTAACTCTCTGTTGACTTAAGAGTTAAACCAGGGGAGTTTTCTTTTCTTTCTCAATGATCTAAATCTATAAACTAAATGGATCAGACTCTCTGTCTTCCACAGTCGAGCATAACCAAAAGCCGAATGTACAAAAGATCACTCTCACTTGAACCTCTATAGTGAGATTAATCTTGAAACAGACCTATGTAATGGTATATTAGATGAGACCATATTAGTACTACTTGAGTAAGACTAAAGATCAGTAGCCAGAAATGTTTGAGATTTCCAATCAATGGAGAAGAACTTTCTGATACTTAGTTTCTGGATACGATCCATCTGAGAATAATCTTTTCCTGTTGAATTTTCCACAACCATTGTTAACAGTTGGGCACTGGATAGTAACTGGAGGGATCTCGAATGTCTTGAGAGGCGGTGGTGGGTGACGCCACTGAGGTAATGGACCAGCTAAGAGCAGTGTCTGAAGTAAAGGTCCTGCCTTTATAACAGCCTGCAAAAGCTTACCCTTTTCAGGTAATGGTTTGTCTGGAAGAAAAGGATCTATAATCTCAGTTCTTGAGACTTCTTCAAAGTGAGATAGTGGTTGGTTCATGACATGATCAATGGGCGACAAAATGCTTTCTTCACAATCTGAGGATGAGAAGCTTTTGTTGGTTCCTAGTTGTTGAGGCTGCACTTGTTCATCTTCAATGCTTGAAGCTCCTGATAATGGAGGGGTTATATGCTTATTGTGCTGATCAAACATCAGACGCTGATATTTCTGGAGAGCTTCATCTCTTTCTTTGATGGTTTTGATTAAGATGTCTTTGAGATGGATCAATTGCTCATCTCTCTTCCTTATCTCATCATAGGCAAATATCTTTGTTTGGTCGAGCTCTAGTGTTGTGTATAGAAGTGACTGTCTTAGCTCTTCTGTTGTCTGTAAAAAGTTAAAAAGGACAATCAGACACACCAAAGAAAGAAACAGAGCAAACAAAACCAGCAGGAAACCCCCTAAATTGAGCAATCAAGTACTAATAATTGAGGCTTTGGTCAAAGAAAAAATAGTAAGGAATACTAAGTTTAAACACCAACTTCTGGGACACCAAGTTTAGGCCAATGTGTCTAGTTAGGGTAAAAGTCTGTGCAATGTGACCAAGTCATCAACATAATCCAATCATCAAGGATTTAGTTAGGCAAGCAAATTAAGAAACCCATTGTGGACAGCTAAGTCAACAAAAGTGATAATTATGCCTGATTTTATCGAAAGTAAAAGAAAACATGTTCCTTTCAGTTGGGTAATTGACAAAATCATAAACCCATCAAGGATTAAGTCACTTAGTTGCAGATTAAGACCACCATTATCCAAAATCTGAAGGAATCTTAGAAACTTGGTTTAGTTAAGATAGACCTAAAGAAATTTCTTGTTCTGGAGAGACATTATGTGCCAATTAAAGCAAATATGTATAAGGAAAGCAAAAGCAGAAACATTTCAATACTCACAAATCTAGGAAGATAAAGAAAAGCAATTGAATTTACCTTTCCATGAGAGTAGTAAGGCAAGCCAAGAAGAGCATTGCTTTGGTTCTCCATAGATTCTACTAAATTGAGCTTTAAAGATCTTTTGATTCTCTAAAACAACTGTGTTTGGTGTTTGTGTGTGTGAGAGAGAGAAAAGAGACAATGGATTTTAGCTGAAGGGTTTAGGGAGGGAAGGACTTATATATATATTATAAGTAAAAATTTAATGGACTGCTTAAAGCAGATTGAGCTTTTTCAGGTATCTCTTTTTAGAGTTTTTCAATAATTAATCAAATAACTAAATAATGACATTAAACAAAATTATTGCACATGATTGTATCATATCTTGCAACATTTTTTCAACTAACGTCACTTTACTATTTTACAACGCGCAAAGCCATTAACTATAATTTAGCTGTAATAATTAAAATAAAAATTCGCACACCCCAAAGTTATGTAATGTAGTTAACTTAAGCTTTCACAATTTATGTCCCCAAACTAGGGCTGGGCAAATAAACCAGAACCGAAGAACCAACCGAACCCGAACCAACAAAAATTCGGGTTCCGGTTCTGGTTCGGTTTCCAAAAATTAACCGAACGGTTCTATAATTCAGGAACCATGGTTCTTGGTTAGGAACCGAACCGAAGTTAGAACCGAAGTTAGAACCGAAACTAATCTATTAATTGATTTTTATTACTCCTAAGATTAGTTTTAGCATAAAAACTATAATCAAAGAACTGAATGGAAACCGAACCAAACAAATTTTTTTGATTCCGGTTCGGTTTTGTGTACATTTTTTGTAACAAAATGGTTATTTTAAATGTTTTTGTCCTAAATAACCATTTGAAACCGGAACCGATTGAGAACCAAATTTATTTCGGTTCCTCTTCGGTTCCAATTTCAAGTATCCATTTGGAACCGGAACGAGGAGAACCAAACCGAAACCGAACCAAATTTTAGAAAGTATCCATTGGTTCTATTATTTTAAAAACCGAAAAACAAGAACCGAACCAACCGAACCGAACCGGACCAAATAACCTTATACCCACACCTACCCCAAACTTAGTAAATGTTTCAAAAATATAAGTATAATAGTTTTTAACAAAAAAGAGAACTTCTCAACTCATGTTTTATTTTCTACAATTTTATCTTTCATCTCTTAAGTAAAATATTTTTTGGAAGTTTTATACAAGTTTAATAGGTAAGATATTTATACATGTTTTTATTTACTTTGTTATTTTTATTAGAATATGGGATTCCAACTCAAAACCACTTGACAATGAGTAGAGATATCCATATTTTATATATATTAGAGAGGATTCTTTACAACTTTCGATGTAAGATATTATTCTCTAAAATCTTTTCTAGAAATATTTGGTGGAAGAAGCTTTAGACAAAAAACGTAGTTTACTGACTTTGGTCTCACTCACTCACATTAGAGTCTAAGCTCTTTAAAAGTAATTTTGTTTTGTTCTTCGGTTTTTCTTGGGATGTAACACATTGTTTTGTCTTCATCCATGAAAAATCGAATGCACCGAAAAGAGCGGGAACGAATGCTTCTATTTTTCGATATTTGTGTAATATTTGTGTATGTAAAACAATAAAAGAAGCATAGAGTCAATGAGATCGTGGATTCTATGGTCAGCAAAAGACGCAGGTTACCACAATTTTCCCACCAAAATATTGAGAAAAGTTTGTATGGAATCCCTTTTTCAATTATTATAATCTATCACCACTCCTGAAAAGAAATAAAAAAAAATTAAAGAAAAAAGAAAAAAAATTGTCACTACTCACATTTTCATTTCTAAAAATAACAAAATAAAATCCAGCTCAATCCTTTCTTTTTCTTTTTTAATGGATGTTAACATCGGTAGATTATAGC
>JAKUCM010002525.1:0-22215 GCA_023374145.1 Lepidium sativum | reverse complement strand
TTTACCTTATTTGAAACACGTAGAGTTCGATTGATCAGAGGAACCCAGTTCCAGGGAGGTAATGATTGGTTATGTATTTTCCACTTATCGGAAAAAGATCGAGCAGCTACAGAGAAACCCTCGACGGTGAGTCTACCATCATTTGAGGAGAAATCAGTCAACTCTCGAGCTGAATCCTTCGGAGGAGCAAATATTTCGCTCATCTCTCGAAATCTCTCCGTCTCTCTCAGGTCGATCGATTTTGCTAACATCGTCACTACCAAACCGAATCGAACTGAACCAGAGAACCCAAACCGAATTTGGTTTACAACAAATTAAGCGAATTCAACCGAACCAAACCGATCCAAACCTATTTCGAAATAAATCGTCGCTTCGTCCTCTTAAACCTTTCCGGCTTCCATGAACCTCGTATTTTCTCTCGCTTTCTCTTCCTCATCTGTTAGTATCTCTCACAACTTTGATAACTATACACAGGTAGTTTTTTGTTTATGGAGTTATACTGAAAGTCTTCTATCATATGTTTTTTTAGGTCGCGTTGTTTTAGAAAAGCTCTGTATTTGAACCCCATTAAAAATAAAGTCGAGGCAATTCGTATGTAACTTGAAGTATTAATGATATTCGATTTTCACAGGTTCCGTTATCGTTTATCTCCATGAAATTGGTGAGTTTCTCTTGCTTATGTGCATACAAGTTAATGAAAGCTTTTATTTTTCGTGTGAGGGAGGTGTTGAAAATCTTCGTGATGGGTAAATATGAAGTTTTTATGTTCTTGCAGACATGTTTGAGCAAAGGAGATGGATATCAGTATCCTCCATGTCATATGCTCAGTCTATGTGGTTTCAGAATCTTGATTGACTGCCCATTGGACCTTTTGGCTATCACAATATTCTCTCCTGTTCCATATGATGTGGGTTTTGAAGCTTCTGGATACCAATCTGATGTGCCTCTGGATGCTCAAAGTCCAATTCAAAAGAAGCAAAAACTGGAGAGACAGCTAACTCCTGCTGATTTGGTGTGTGCAGAACCGTGGTACAAAACTGTGAAAGCCTTGCATTTGTGGGAGGATTCTTTAATTGATGTGGTTCTGATCTCTAACCCTATGGGATTGCTTGGATTGCCATTCCTTACCCAAAACCCTAGGTTTTGTGCCAAGGTAAACGTTTTCAGGAATTTATTTTTGAGTTTAATGATTGATTTTGCTTGCTTGCTTGGGGTGTGCGGTGTGCTTAGTTGTTATTGCTAAGGTGTAGATATATATGACTGAAGCAACGGCAAAGATTGGAGAGCTCATGATGGAAGATCTTGTCTCGATGCACTCAGAATTCAGGTGCTTTTATGGACCCGAGAATTCCAGTTTTCCTGGGTGGATAAAGAATTTAGATCACGAAGATGTACCAGCTTCACTTAAAAAAGTTGTCTTTGGCGAGAGTGGTGATGATCTGGGCAGTTGGATGCGTCTGTACAGGTAACTATCATTGGCTTGTCAAACGATATGTTACCTCATTACAATGTTTTGTTAATTAGCGTCTATTTTTTTCTTCAGTTTAAATGACATTAAGAGTTGTATGAAGAAAGTTCAAGTTGTTAAGTTTGCAGAAGAAGTTTGTTACAATGGGACCTTGATGATAAAGGCCCTAAGTTCAGGTCTAGATATTGGGGCTTGCAATTGGCTGATCAACGGACCTAATGGAAGTCTAAGTTTTGTGTCAAGCTCCATCTTCGTTTCACATCACGCGAAAGATTTTGATTTTCCTGGCCTTAAAGGAACCGATTTGTTAATTTACTCAGATTTTTCGTACCTCCAATCTTCAGAAGTGACTGAGAATGATAGTAGTTCTCCTAACCCAGATAGTAATTGTATATCAACATTCAGGTATTCTTAGTACAATTTATTTACAATTATGAGGGGATATCTGTTTGGAACTTAAAGTAGATAATCTTTCATTTCCTGTTAACCTTTATTAGCAAAGACAAGAAGGATAATAACTTGGCTGCTTCATTACTAAGCACTGAAGACAGCGTAGAAGAGGTGGAGAAATTAGCTTTTGTTTGTTCGTGTGCTGCAGAATCTGCTGATGCTGGTGGCTCAACCTTGATAACAATTACTCGAATTGGGATAGTTCTGCAGCTCCTAGAGCTAATATCAAATTTTCTTGAATCCTCAACTCTAAAGGTTGGCAATTTCTTTCTTTTTTAATCTCTACTTCTCACATAAAAATTGTGATTCTTAGTTGAAATTATTTTTAGCTCTAAAGACTAAATCTGTTTAGTTTGGTTTTTTGTGTAGGTTCCAATCTTTGTAATATCTTCTGTCGCAGAAGAGTTATTGGCATACACAAACATCATACCCGAGTGGCTATGCGAGCAACGACAGAAGATGGTATACTTTTTCTAAGTACTTGGTACTCACTGTGGAAGTTTTATTGGGAAGATATATCAAATTCTATAATATTCTGATTGATGTTGCAGTTGATTTCAGGAGAACCATCATTTGGTTATCTTAAATTCATTAAAGATAAGAAGATCCATTTGTATCCTGCCATTCACTCACCTGACTTAATGTAAGGATTCCATTTAGTTTCCTTATATTGGGGTTCATAGTTTTCTTTATCTCTGCTACCACCTTTTTGATGTTTTTTCCCGTAAATGTATGTTTGCAAACACATGGCATGCTAGTCTATAATTGAAATGTCATCACAGCTTACCTCAAATCATTGCTTAGTTTAGATACATCAGTAACATACCTCACACGGAATCCGGATGTATATCTTGACATACAACATTCTATGATGTTATGCAAACAGAACGAATTGGCAGGAACCATGCATCGTATTTGCTCCTCACTGGAGTTTGAGACTTGGCCCTTCTGTCCAACTTCTTCAGCGTTGGCGCGGAGATCCAAAATCATTGCTTGTCCTTGAGGTTCTTATATCTCCTTTCTCTTCCCAGCTCGATCAGATGATGCAGTATTTTATCTGTTCAGTTTATCTGATGACAAGTATCTGTTGCAGGACGAGACAAGTTCAGATTTAGGACTTCTCCCTTTCAGACCGATATCAATGAAAGTTCTCCAATGTTCATTTCTTTCTGGAATAAGGTAAGGTTTGCATGCCTACATGATTAATCGACATTTCATTTCGTTGCTTTGTAAGTTTTTTTTCTTCTAATTATTATGATCAAGAAAACTTAGTTGCGTCTGCACAAAGCAGGAAATAGTTCAGGTTCTTGTCCAAAGGCAATACCTTGACTTATTTGATAGAATCGACTCACTAAATTCCACATGTGCCTTATTACCATCTGGTGCCCTCTAATGTCTCACTATCTACCAAAATATTAGTTTCTAAAAGTCATGGCGGCGCACACGTTTAGCTTACTATCACATAGTCTACTAGTCATATGTGTGATCTGATTTTTTGTTGTCATTCACTGCCCAATGCTGTAATTTTTTTTTGCAGGCTGCAGAAGCTCTCAACACTTCTTTCCATACTGCAGCCAAAACTTGTTCTGGTAAACCATTCTTTTTAATATTGTTAAAGAAATTTGCTCAGTTTGCATCTGTCTGTATTTATCTCTCTTCTTCTGTTTTATGGATAGCTCCCTGATGCTGTCAATAAGAGGATCAATCGTGCTGAGATGAAGACAAACTCGATCCTTTATTACTATGAGAACAAGACGCTACATGTGCAAAGAATTGCAGACAATGCCAATGTAGAGATCACGACAGACTTGGCCTCCAAATTGAGCTGGAGAAAACTGAGACAACGTGAAAACTTTGGAATTTCGAGATTGAATGGTGAGCTTCTGATGGAAGATGGGAAACGCAGATTAGTTTCCGGGTTGGAGCAGGAAAAAGGTTCCGGGAAGGCTCTGTCATTGATGCATTGGGGGTCATTGGCTCCGGAAACACTTCTTGACGCGTTACTAAAATTGGGTATAACTGGATCCATAGAATGCAGCACAGACGAGAATGGTTCAGAAAAGAGCAGTGTAATTCATATAAGAAATCCTCCTTGCAGTGGCCTGATAGAGACCTCGGGGATGGGTACTGCTGTCATAACAGACAATGGGAATGTAGCTTCTCAGATTTTGCAGGCGATTGATGGAATTCTTGACGGAATTTAATGGAAGCATAACTTTAATTCACAAGATCTTCCAGTGCATAAAGTTTGCAGCCTCGTTCAGAAAGTTTCTCAAATTAACTCAATAGTAACTTCCATTATCTGTAACCTGAAGCTTCTCTGATCAACAGCTGAACTGTATGATAATTGATGAGCGTGATAGATCATCAGTCTAATGCTTTTAGAATGATCCAGGAATCAATGATAGCTTAGTGCAGAACTGAAGATCCACCGATACCCAAAAACAATCAGGTACTTACAGTTCCTTGCATATGTACTTTGGATTCTCTTTGTCTTTTATGTTTAAATCAAGTGATGTTGCATGTCTTTTGTCTAAACTAATACTCTCAAATTTATAGTAATTTCCTAATAAGTGAATTATATTCATTAAGAAACAGGTTGCTAAATTGCTATACCTGTCAGAGTATCAGATATAATGCGAAACTGCATTCCGCCACTTACTACAGAGTAGAGACCAACTGTGTTTGAAGTCCATCAGAGCTTCCGAGGGCAGTGTCTAGAGCTTCAACTTCACAACAGACGGTGATTTTTTGTTTCCACTGAATTAGATTATAACAATGAAGAATTGTAAAACTGATGAAATGAGAATGTTTAGTTATGGCAAAATAAAACGAGGACAAATACTTAGGCAGATAATAGTTTGTTATATATATTTGCAATTCACTGAAACAACTGGATTTGCTCAATCAGTTGAGGTTGTTGCTTATGACATCTTCTTGGTTTTATTTCTATATATTGCCAAAGCAGAACCAGCCCAAGGCTGCACCTACATGTAAAAAGGTAGCTGTCGCAATAATGGCTGCTTCAACAGCCATGAAATAGAACGAACCTGGTGAGTCGGGCAGGGATCCAGTGGGAAACCACACAGATCCAGATTGTCTTCAACAGTCCAGAGAGGAAGGTATCCAGTGGTAAATATTGGAATTGGGCCTTAGAGATGATTGTGTGCCACTGAGAATTGTTCGAGTCGTGGGCTCAAGGCTAACCCAGGTGGGACTTTACCTGTGAACCTGATCACGTATAAGAGTGTTTAGATAGGCCATATTTACCCTTAAACCCATATATTAAATGGGTATGGTATATTAAACCAAATCCATATAAACCCATATGAGTTTTCAATTAACTAAATGGGTCCCCAGTTAACCCATTTAGATCAATTAATCTGAAGAGAAGCTCCAAGCCTCTCGTCTTCTTCGTTTCCTCTTCAGCCTTGATTGGTAAGACCTTGATTGGTAAGCCATCTCTCTGTAAGCTCACTTCTCTTCAAAGCTAGGACTTTTCTTTCAACACTTTCTTTAGAAACATCCACAATTGCTTTGGTGCTTTGCGTAATCTTAGGAAACTCAATCTTAGTCGCAATAGTTTTGTTGGTTTGATTCCCTCCACATTCGTAAGCCTTAAGGACAATAGAGAAGTTGTGCTAAGCAAGAATAGAGATTTGGGTGGTTTAATTGATCACAGGGTTGGAGATTTCTCCATGAATTTGGAGAAGATTAATTTTAGTTTCAGGTTTTCTACTTGGAGATTCGCAAATGTTTAGGAGAGTATTCTCCTGCTCGTGAAGTCTTCTCTTTTGGTTTTGGTGACAATTTGGAGTCTTGATGTCTCTGGTTTGATGAGTTCATGTTGTATATAGTTCATGTTTTTCCAGATTAGTTCATGTTGCGGCACCTTTGTTCATTTTCCATCCTTTGTATTTCATGGGTCTATGTCTTTGTTCAACGGTGTGTTTAATTTTTTTCAGAATGTAAAGTAGAAGCTATGAACTGTATGATAGTGCTAAATGAATGGAAAATATCCCTTGAATATTGTTCTATCTTCGGTGAGCCATATATGTTTTCTTCTTTATAGCTCCAGAAAGTTAATGAATGCTTGAGACACAATTGATCTCATTAGCTACTAGAAAATCATCTCACAAATGTGACTGTGAATTTACATCCATGGAATGATTCCCATTCATGCAATTAATGATGGTTTCAGGTTATTGTGCTACCAAAAGTACACGTCAAGGAAGGTTCTTACAACACAATGGGTTGATGGAGAGAAACTATCACAAAGCATTGAGAGTGATGTCAGAGAACTTGTGAATGTTGGTGTTATTTGTTACCTAAAGCAGGTAAATATGCTCATACTTGTTACGAAGCATAATAGTTGTGGTCCCAGCTTACTTGCTCTCATTGAATTTTCCACTTTGTTTAGTTACTTCTGCAATCATGTTAAGTAAATAACTCTCGACTCAGGTTTTAAGTAGTGTGCCTCAGGTTTTGTCACTTTCTTAGTCATGTCAAAACTCTGAGTTGACTTTCTCTGCCCTGTTTTCTGGTCATTCTACTCGCACACTATATCCTGTTCTAGAAAAGAAAAGTATGTGCGCATATATATGTACGTAAAAAAAGATAATGTCTCGTGTTGTAGAAAATGGTGGATAATGCAGAAAATTCACACCACAAGAAACTGCGGATATGACTTGTTCTCAAGAAGAAAAGAGAAATCGAAAGAGGGACAGAAACACCTCTCAAGGAAAGTAATATTGTTGATGTTACGGTTGAAAAAGAAATGAGCACAGATGTCAACGCCAAAACGCAGAGTCCTAAAGATAAAAGAAAGAATAGAGATGAAAGCAATGGATGTTGACAAGCCATTACATCTAGTAAATGATGCTGTGAATGGCAGAGAAGAGGAACCATTGGTTGCTAGTGTTATGGTATATCTAGAATCCAAGGAAGACAAAGGGGAATTGAGAGAAAACATAGATGTCAAACTCAATGAAAATGTTGTCCAAACTCAGATTTTCCTAAAGCCAAGAAGAAAAAGAGGAAAACCAAAGATATGGAGGTCTGTGACCCATTGGCAAGTGTTCAGGTTGTTGTCCTCAAGGCTAACCTTATTCAATCTGAGCCGGAGCTCCCACCATGGAAGACGTCTGCTATATCAGATCTAGGAGTAGGAAACGAGAATAAGATTGCCCTGAGATTCGGAAAAGTGTTTTGGCCCAATGTGGAGTTCTTGGGGATGGTGGCACCGACTTCCTACTCTTGTAGCTGTTTTCTGAATCTTCACAAAGCAACAGGCCATCCAGTGCTTCTTTATATGGCTGCAGGTAATCTAGCACAAGACCTGGAAAAGCTATCCGATGAAGCTACCTCAAATTTTGTGATGCTGCAACTTAAGAAAATGTTTCTCGACGCTCCTAACCCGATAAGCAATCAATCTTTGACTCTATAGCTTCCTTACGTACTATACTTACCGTACGATGTAGATAATGTCTTAGTTGGTTAAATAAAAAACAGGCTCAATATTTTATGTCACGATGAGAACATATCCAAACACATTAGGATGTTATGCATATGACGTAGTTGAATGCCGGAAGATCTGTACACGAGGCTAGGTGAGCCTGTAGATAACATATTCTTTGGAGGAGAAGCTGTTAATGTCTAACATCAAGGGTCGGCTGTAATTGTGATATTTTCATTGAGTTTGACATCAATTCCCCTTTGTCTCCCTTGGATTCCAGATATACCACTAGCAACAAATGGTTCATTTTCTCCGTCATTCACAGCATCATTTACTACATGTAATGGCTTGTAAACGTCGGTACTTCCGTCTCTCTTCTTTCTTTTGGCTTTAGGACTCTGTGTTTTGGCGTTGACATTGTCCATTTCTTGTTCAACGATAACATAACAATATTACTCTTGTTTGAGCGTGTTTCTGTCCCTCTTTCGATTTTTCTTTCCTTCTTGAAAATAATCATATATGCAGTATCTTGTGGTGATGTTTTCTGCACACTATATTACTGAAATTATTCGTTTTGTACACGGAAAGATGAAATCAACATTGTGGACAACTAATCTTGAACACAACTAGTATTATGAATAATTTTTTTTTTTCATTTATTGTATAATTATTTTGATTTGGTTGTTTGAGATAAATTATAATAATATATTTAAAAACATTATTTATTTTGTTAGTTCTCAAATTTGTAATCAATTAAGTAAAAAGATGGTGTAATTATTGTTTTGCAAGTTTAAATGGGTATAAAGTATTTAGACAGGTTTAAATGGGTACAAAGTTATATGGGTTTAAGTTCAATAAATAAGAAGTAGAACAAGAAATTGTCAATAAATAACAGAGAAGATGAACTGAGTCAACTTTAACCCAATTAAGGAATTGTGTCAAAGAAGTATAACAATTATGTGTCAAGCTCCATCTTCGTTTCACATCATGCCAAAGATTTTGATGAACCGCATGTGTTAATATACTCATGCCTCCAATCTTTAGAAGTGAGTGAGAATGATTGTAGTTCTCCTGACCCAGATACTAATTTTATATCAACATTCAGGTAATCTCCTATATTACTATTACCTTGCTAATATGATAGAATCCAGTCACTGAATTCCAAATGTGACTTACTGCTACTATGTGTGGTCTGATCATTTCTTGTCAACCACGGCTCAATGCCTAATTCTTTTGCAGGTTGCAGAAGCTCTCAACACTTCTTTCTGTTGCCACAAATTGTTTTGGTAAACGATTTTTGTCCACTTTGTTGAAGAAATATTTTCAGCTTGCATCTATTTTATTCCGTTTTATAAATAGCTCCCTGATGCTGTCAATAAGAGGATCAATTTGGCTGAGATGGAGACAAACTCGATCCTGTATTACTCTGCGAACAAGACGGTGCATGTGCCAAGAATTGCAGACGATACAAATGTAGAAATTACGACAGACTTAGCCTCCAAACTGAGACAACGTGAAAACTTTGGGATCTCAAGATTGAAAGGTGGAAGATGGGAAACACAGATTAGTCTCGAGGTTGGAGCAGGAAAAGAATCTTGACTCGATGCTGATCAGATTCAGAGTTTTATATTAATAGATTTAGCAATTATTAGAAAGTTCAAAGAAGTTTTCAGTTCATATGAACTATGAAGCATATGTTAACACATAACTAAATGAGATTTAGTGATTAACGAGATACTTATGATCGTAAGAGCTGCTTCCAACGATTCATACAAACATAAGTACATAACTAGTAAAGATGCAACACAATGACCATGCTTTGATAGATTCTGATATCTTTATTAAACTAGAAATCTCAGCCATGAGTAGTCTCTTCTCTTCTCACCTCCATTTCCTTGCTTACTCCATTTAGAATGGACAAAAAGTCTCTCACGATTACGAATACTCTCAATACCTGCGCTTCTTCCTTTGCTGATTCTCCATTGAAATACTCTGTGATCTCTTTCACTGCACAGAACGTGGAACCTTCTTCTCTTTCTATCTTTTTAATCTCCTCAGCAGCAGTTTCCAAGAATTGGGTCAACGACTCCATGAGTTTCCACCATTGTTGTTCCTCCCTGTGCCCAGTCTCTTCACACAGTAGCAGAACCTCACTAATTTTTTGGACTTCTTGATAAAGCTTTGCTACATCGCTTCTTAGAACATTATAGTCCATTTCTGCACATTTCTTAACATCCACAAGTCCTGAGCTGAGATTTCTGACAGCTTGTAATCCTTCGATGCCTTCTGATTCTATGATGTTCCTTACAACAGAATGCAGGAGAGTGATTCGTCCATCTAACGATTTGATATTGACAAGCTGAAGAAGCACCTCAAATTTGAAGTCATGAGCATTCCCACTCTTAGTTCCTGTCTGTAAGACAGCTCCAATAAGTTTCAATAACATTCTGCTTTCTCGCAGTTCCTCACAAGCAGCCTGCAAACGAATCATATAGCTTTATAAGATGTAAGTTTACAATAACATGTACATTCATACATGTTATCTTCATCTTCGTTTTATACCTGTATAACGCTGAATGATCTTTTCAAGTGTTTGACTTTGGAGTCAAAACTAGCAACAGCAAGCAATGCATCAACCTTTTTGAACGCAAAAGGCACATTAAGCAATTCCTTAAGAAACCTCTCTGATGGGGCAAGCTTCATCACTGAACCATCGCTATAGCTCTTCAACTTCTTTTCTTCTTCTTCACTCGGTGCCATCCTTGATAAACTCTCAAAAAGCTCAACTCCAAGTGCATTACAGTGACCTGATAAAAAATACAAGTCAGAATCAACTTGATACAGTCGAAAATGAGAAGATATTAGCTTTATGGCATGATGATTTACCATCTCGAAGGGCCTGAATAACATCATTTGCTGTAAGCTTAAATGTTGTAAGCAAAAGAGCAATATCGTGACTCTTTCTTGGATCTAAAACTTTGCTTTCCTGATTTATCATCGGAAGATCACAGCTTAGACTTCTCTGTCTCGAGTTAGTGATTGAAGAGTTGGATGGAAGACGATCCCATGTATTCGTCCGGCGAGAACTTGGCCGAACTTTGTCCCAAGTCAAAGGTTTCAGCTTTGGCTTTGGTCGCTCTGTTGCTCCTTCCCAACAACTCTGTGGTAACTCCGAAAAAGACAGCTTTTTTCCAGATTTCTGAGCCATAAAAGACTGTGACGGTGGCACAAGAGGAGGTGGCTCCGGCATTGCCGGTGGTGGCCGTTGTGGAGGAGGAATAGCAACAGCAGCTGTTACACTCTGTTCACTTGTAGCAAGCTCTGGATTTTCCCAGGAAGATTTCAAATTTCTTGAAGATTCAGAGATGTTAATACAAAAGTCTCTAGCTGGTGATGCAGAAGTGGAAGAAAGAAACAAAGACTTAACATTTCGACTGAAATCATTCCATCTCGGCGGCGAAGTTTCTAGAACCTTCCGAAAAAATCGATCGGGAGTAGTGGAAACTGAAGAGTACATAGAAGAACGAGCATATGCGTCTGGAGTTCTAATCATACCATTACCTCTCTCTGGTGAAGTAGAAGCAGAAGAAATTCGTGGATACCGTAGATTTTGATTCCATAAGCTAAACATTCTCAGAGACGATCCATGTCTCTTGTTGCTCCTTACTGTTCTCTCCGGCGACGATGGAGACTGAATGTTTTGGTTAATTGACCAATGTGGAGGCATTGAACTCATTGGTGGAGAAATAGTAACGGACGGTGACATTGCCGGAGAATCTGAAGTCGATGAAAGAGAGCCAGAGCAGTTACTGTATGGATTGTTTCTTCGTTCTCGTGATTCTTGACCAGCTATAGACGCGAGAGGCGAGTAAAAGTCATCGTCTTCGTCTTCTTCTTTATCGGTGAGATGATTAGCTTCAGAGTTGTGTTGCAGAAGGAAGCTACAAGCAGGTAATGGCGGAAGAGGAGAGATCTCCGGTGACTCAGGTTTAACAAAACCTGACCCAGAACCAACGACGTTGCCGAGGTAGAGAACATCGGAAGTAGAAGGAGCTACAGAGAGTTTGTTTTCAGTTGTGTTGTTTCTAGGAAGGGGACAAAGAGGAGTTTGATGTTGTTCAGATTGGCTTATGTCTGAAGAAGCTGACCTCTTTGAGTCATCTTTAAAAAGACGATTTTGCCCTCGCCACCGTCCGTAGAGAAACAAAGCGAGGCAGATCAATATTGCAACGGCGAGGACGGCAGAGATAGCTGGAATAAGTAGTGTTCGAGAAGCAGTGTGTGGTTTTGGGGAGCGAGGGAGGACTAGAGCTGATATGTTAGCCGGAAATGTCGCTACAGTGGAGGCAGGAGGTGGAAGAGGAGGAGAAGGAGGAGGAGGAGAGGAAGCTGAGGCGTAAAGAGGGAAAAATGGAGGTGAAAATGTGGAAGGATCAATTGGAGGAGCTTGTTGAAGATGACGACGACTGAAAATTTCAGAAGAAGCGTAAGATAAGGAAGAAGAAGAGCAAGATAACAGAGAGAAGATGATGATGATGAGGTCCATAGCTCTGCAATGCGCACTATCTGAGGATGAAAGAGTGTGTCTTAATGGTGTAGTTCCACTGAACTCATTCTGCTTCTACAGTTTCACAAATGTAAAAAGGTAATAAAAAGAGGTAATAGTGAATATGAAATGCAATAATGAAGGTGGATTCTCTCTGCTATGCTCTGCTTTGGGGTCCTCTCTTTCAAAAGAATCTTTTTGACTTTGATGGCCTCTTTGCTACGAGTCCTACTATTACAAAAACACTATCCTTTTCTCTTTTCTTCCAACCCAATTATTAAAGGTGATTTTCTTCTTTTTCTCTTTATCTACTACGAAAACTACTAGACCAATTCAAAGTTATTATATACTAGTTTGTTCCACAAAGAAAAAGAAAAAGAGAGTACAAACCGAAATGCATAAGGCTTTTATTTTTCTAACTTTTATCCATAAGTTTCTTGACGTTCTATCATAAAGTGTGCACTAATTCGAGTAGGTTTTTGTTTTTTTTTGTTTTAAAAATAGTTTAGCTAGTAGAAATCGACTAAAATTTGGTCCGGGTTAATTTTCAATGGATAAAACCGAACTAGACTCGAAATAATATCGGTTTGGTTTTGAATGATTACTTATAACCAAAAAAATCAAACACAAGAAAAATATAATTACTTATAACAAAAAATAATCAAAATATTTATAGTATAAAGAAGGTTGTTCTCGAAAATTACCTAAATATTGAAATTGAAAAATTCTTTAGTAAAATGAAAAGGAGCCAAATATCCGTTTTTGGTTGAGTTTGTTTTTTTTCTTCAGTTTTTATGCCCAACAGTAGTGCACACACAAACAAAAAATGTCACAAGATTTTGGTTGCAGAGACAAGGATTATAAATGGAGAAGACTTGGTTGGCCATATTGAGATTTTTACAACACACACAACCATGTGGTCATTCATTTACGTACCTCTATTTTTGGATGTTATAGGTAAATAATTTATCAAAAAAGTAACCTGTTTCATACAACCAACCAAATATTACAGCACATGATTTTCTGTCCACATCCCAAATATTCTTACTAAACTAGTAAGATAGTTTTGCGAGTGTGTCAAAGATTCAAAAAATGTGAACACAAACTGTATTAGCTGAAGACTTTGTGTATTCACTGGCGGGAGAATTAATATGCAAAAGTCCAATTCTTTCACAACATCCAATGTTGTATACATAAAACACTTACCAATAAATTAAGGCCTTTTATCTCGTGAGTGGGACAACTTTGTTTGATTGATTTACTAATACATAAGCCAAAAGTTTTCTCCTTTGCCTTTGTGACAAAACTCATTTTTTTCCTTTCCTACTCCAAATCAACCTTGGAGAGACGATGTTGATGAAGATGCAAGTTATTAAGAACTAATCATGTGATAATATTGGATGATCTTTACATTAGTTTGAATAGACTTATATATCAACATGAACACAAAGTATTACATGTTTAGATAACTAGTTGAAGACAAATAATCTGAACGTTGTAAAGTCAGGACCAAATGTCGAACCCAGACAAAAGCAACTCATCTCACTCCTGTGACCTGTCACAGCAAATGTCAAATCAGTGGGAACAAATCTTAACCCAATAGTAAATTTAGCTGGCTTCATCAAAGCCGAATATTGTCTCTAATGATCGAGTATGCTAAAAGTAAGAATGTGAATAGAATAGAAGAGAGTGGAAGAGAAAGTTACAATGCATTATCACAATGGCTAGAGGATCACTGAGTTTACCGAGCTCCATGACAAAAGTCTCGGCGTAAAGGGAGAGAAGACAAGGAGATCTAAAATACGAAAACCTTATTAATTGTCCTCTTGCATGATACGATGACACGACATCCCATAAATTGAATCATATCTATATGAGGACTGGAAAAAAGCAATTTTTCTGATGAAGGGATTACAAAGGCGAAAGCTTTTCCTTTCGATTATCGTTTTTAATTGATTGATTTCGTCGATTAAATCTGGAGTTTATAGGTGGGTTGGATATCTTTTTCTTGAGGTCTCTGTTTCTTCTCAATCCAATCTAGAAATTTTAAGTCTCTAAAGTTTCGCTTTTTCGATTCTGTTCTCCAGCTCGGTTTTAAGGTTTCTCATGTAGATTGCAATGTGTTCTTTACCCTGATTTTATCTGGTGATGCCGTATTCTTGATTGCTTGTCATTCGATTTACGCCATTTTGGATCTTCACTTTGGATAAGGCTTATCACCTGGTTGAAATGGAAGTGAAGTCTGTGGCTTGCTTTATTTATAGATCAAAACAGAGGTCTTCATCTGTATCATTAGATTGAGTCAGGTTATCTTCGTTTAAGGCTCTTGACAAACAGATTTGGGGTTCTGTTGCGTGTCTAATTAAATTTGTTGAGGAAATCTATTAGAGACTTGGAGGAGGTTTAGGTATTTGTTGTCCATTTGATACAGGATTTGAATCTGTAGATGGAGGATGTGTCCGAGTCTGATGATGTTGAGACCTCCATTATCCACCTTCCCGATGATTGCCTTTCCTTTATCTTCCAAAGACTTGATAATGTTGCTGATCATGATTCCTCTGATATGACTTGTCATCGCTGGCTCAACATCCAAAACATGAACCGTCTATCTTTGCAGTTTCAGTGTTCATTAGGGGTCTTGAACCCTTTAAGTCTGTCTCAGACAAATTATGATGTGACTTCCTATCATCTCCACAGACTTCTCACCCGATTTCAGTGGTTGGAGCATCTTTCCCTTTCTGGTTGCACGGTGCTGAGTGATTCGAGTCTCGTCTCCCTCAGGTATCCCGGTGCAAGGCTGCATAGTCTTTACTTAGATTGTTGCTTTAGGGTTTCGGATAATGTGATCTCCACAGTTGCTAGCTTTTGTCCTAATCTAAGAGTTGTCAGTCTCTACCGATGCGATCATTGGATTAGAAATGTTGGCGAGAGCTTCCTTGCCCTTAAAGTGCGTGAATCTCTCGTACTGCCCTCTGGTATCTGATTTTGGGATAAAAGCATTGTCACAAGCATGCTTGCAACTCGAGTCAGTGAAGATCTCAAACTGCAAGAGCATAACCAGAGTTGGCTTTAATGGCTGCTCCCCGACTCTGGCCTCTGTGGATACCGAGTCTTATCAGCTTGAGCCTAAGGGTATAACAGGGATCATCAGCGGAGGTGGCATTGAGTTTCTTAACATATCAGGCGCAAGTTGCTGCATCCGCAGAGATGGGTTGGTACCTATTGGATCTGGGATTGCATCAAAACTTAGAATCTTGAACCTAAGGATGTGCAGAACGGTTGGTCATGAATCCATCAAAGCTATAGCAAAAGGTTGCCCATTGCTCCAAGAGTAGAACTTGGCTGTGTGTCATGAAGTTAAGGTTGCAGGATGGGAAGCCATAGGAAAGTTTTGCCTTAACTTGAAGAAACTCCATGTGAGTCGTTGTAGGTACTTTTGTGACCAAGGGTTGCTTGCTCTATGATGTGGTTGCAAGAACCTTCAGATTCTCTACATGAACGGGAATGTGAGGCTGACCCCTACAGCAATTGAGATGTTCAGATTGCATAGAGCTGATGTAACACTCAGAACAGAAGAAGCAATGGTAATAGGACCAGACTGGTTACATGCACGAGAATGAAGCATCAATTTTTGTACCCAACAGGCCAACAATATATGATTCTTTCGGGTTTAGGATTGTTTTGTACAGGGTTTTGTACCAATGGGCTGATCTTGTCCAGAGGCAAACTGTAAGAAATGATGAGTTCTAGAATAGACTTCAGAGTAAAGTATCAAAGAATCTTACTGGTCAACACTGTTGTTTTCAATACAGAGATAAATGACAATCAAATATTATATGAATATATCTATAACACTTAACATGACTTTCCATTTTATTGAGTTCGACATCTATCTGCAGTTGTTTATAACACAATCAGAAAGCAGGGAAGATAGAGAAAAAAAAGATACTCGATTTGTAAACAAACATCTGGCTTCCTTACATTCCAATCTGTTGCAGGCCGTTGCAGGATTTAGGTGATGAAAGAAGTAACTTAGTTGCCCCATACATTGTCCCAACCACCTCCACCACCTGGTGCAGCGGCTTTAGGCCCCTCAATATAGTTCTGGTTTCCATGTGGCTGGTGAGGTAAAGGGAGTCCGTTAGGCCCTTGTGGTGGCTGCTGCATCGTTCTAGGCTTTGTTCTCACCCCAAGCATACGCAATACAAATCTTGCTAATTCTCCATATAACATACCACCACGATCAAATAACTGAAGACCAAAATCAAAAGGTTAACATGAGGACAATAAAACAATATATGAAATGACAAGTTGGTAGAAGAAGAAAAGAAGGACAGAACCTGTAGAAGGGCAGACATGAACATGTGAAAGGCCTGTGTGTTTTGATCTATAAGCATTGCTACACGGCCAAAGAAATTCACAGCACCTTGCATCTGTCATCAATTAAATTGAACACTATGTTATAAAAAAATCTCTACTCATCCACTTCTTTGATTTCTTACACAAAATAAGTATGAAAGGATGAGTAATAATACCACACGGAGAAATGATATCCAAAAGCCTGGTGGAGATGGAGGTTGATTAAAAGGGTCGTTTGGATCTTGAGCACCATAAGGACTCATTCCCATTCCCATTCCCGATCCCATACCCATACCCATACCATAACCACCCATCGAACCACCGTAACTGCTGTTGTACATACCACTACCACCATACATGCCCGAACTTCCATACATACCTGAACTTCCATACATACCACCACCATAACCTCCTCTATACATGCTACTACCACCATATGATGAACCATATCCACCTAATGCTGAACCATATGTACCTGACCCATACCCAGAGTTCATACCTAGATTTGAACCATAACCTGCATGACATAAGTAAAAGAACTAAGCTTTAGTAATCTCAATAACAAAAAGAAATTTAAAATAACATCTAAACATACCTCCAACTGTCTGCTGCTCCCAAGGTCTAGTCGGTACAGGCCTACTCAGTGCATTCATATTACCAGCTGTATTTGTCCTATTTACGGACGAAACTAATTCACCAGGATTAGCAGTGCCAGAAGCCTCAACTGAATCAGCCGTGCTGGCATTTGAAGGAGGCCTGAAAGGCTTAGGACCAGATGTATTTCCTTCTTGTTCCCAAGGTTTAGGAGGACTGCCACCTACAGCAGCAGCAAATTGAAGTCATTACATGATAATATTCTGAAAAAATGACTGAACTGCGATTAACACAACCAAAACATTGAGGAGATCTGAGGAAGCAATTGGAAAATTTGTAAAGATGATTAATAACTGAAGTTCTGTGAAACATCATGGATAAAAAACAGACATCAGCAATCAAACTGCAATCCAAAACCAAAATATCTAACTGAATCAAGAACAGCTAAGGTCAAGGAAACCTGAGACGAAGGGAATTTAGATTTAAACACATTATCGATCAGAAAAATGATTTCAAGTATGGATTACGGAATGAAATTGAAGTTGGTCAGCTAATAAAAACGCGTTACATGGGAAGTCTGAGGTTCGGATATCAGAGTTGAAACTGATCTCACCCAGTGACTACAACCCTAATTAGTCCAAATATAGGACGAAGTTAATCAATGTCAGAGCTAAAAGCGGAAAATTGGAGCCGCCACATGGAATTTCAAACAGATGATTCAATAAATCGAGATCCATGAATCCCAATCCACATAAGATCAAATAGACGAAAGATTGTCACTTTAACTAACCTGATGGTTGCGAGGCCATATCCGATACGATTCAAGAGAATTCTTTGGTAAATCTCCGACGCCTACCTCAAGCCGAGAGAGAGAGACAGACAGAGAAAGAAGACAAAGAAGGAGGGACCTCGAAACGAGAGAAAAAACAAACGGATTACTTTCTTCTTTTCAGTTATTATTGCTTAGCCCCTGTAATTAACAATCTTTACCTAAAAAGCCTCGTAATAACTAAAATTGACGTAAACGACTCTCAAAACAAAAAAGAAAAACCGAAAAAGGATAAACATGAATATTAAAAAAAAATATTGTTTTTTTATTAAACAAAGATTCCTTTTTTCGAGGGAAGTTCAGTCGGCGGCCGGATTTTTCTCCCATCTCTCTCTCTCTGTTCCTATCACGGCGTAGACATATCCGAATCCCGGAATTTCCCCATTTAACACCTTTTCCGGTGAAAATCGTTTGAGGAAATTTAGCGAATTCAAGCTCGGAGAAATTGGGTATTTGATGGCGGCGAGCGCGAATCCGTCGGGGAACAATCAGGAAAGTTCGTCGGCGACGCAGAAAGTATCATCTTCTTCGGCGACAGCTACGGGCACGAATGGTGCTGCTGCAAATTCAGTGGATAATGGTTGTCATACAGGCGCGGTGACGGATAATTCTCAGACTATTAACGCGTTAAGGCATAATCCTGGGATCTCTACCGATTGGACTTCTGAGGAGCAATCTCTATTGGAAGATTTGCTCTCAAAGTAAGCTTCTTGCTCCCTCTTTCTCTCCATCTCTCTTTCTCTTTATTTTTTTCTTTCAGATTTGAATTTGCTGTTTAATTCAAAAAAATAATCTATCTTTAGGAAATTTAGCCACTATTGTCACGAGATGTAGTAATTTCTTTGTTCATGGGTCTCTGACTAGGGTTCCTCAAATTTTATATTGGAAAGTGGACTGAATTTCTGAGTTCAGTTGTCTAAAAATCGTTTAGCTTTTGTGGAAGATGAGTAGTCTTATAATTGGTTATTAGTTGCCTTGTTAAATCCATAACTTGATGTTTATACAGGTACGCGTCAGAACCTACAATTGTTCGTTATGCTAAGATTGCAATGAAAATGAAGGATAAAACTGTCAGAGATGTTGCTTTGCGTTGTAGATGGATGACTGTAAGTTTCTTAATGTTGCGTTCTTCTTTGTTCTGGATAACTTTTCTTGTACAATTGGCTTTCTTCATTTTATCTGACCTCCTTTTGATTGCCGATGAATTACAGAAAAAGGAAAATGGAAAGCGTAGGAAAGAAGACCATTCATCAAGGAAAAGCAAAGATAAGAAAGTATGTGGGACTTTAATCATATTTGCTTCTACTTAACCGAAAGCTATAGATAATCATATTTGCTTCTACTTAACCGAAAGCTATAGATAGAAGATAGATAGTCCAAGCACAGATCCTAAACTAGTTTGGTTGAACCCTAATGTGTAACTAGCTTGAACTTTTACTTATTTACTTGTATTGGACGGATTTAAGTTCTTCCGTTGTCTTGTATATGCATTTATAACTCTATCTTAACAAAGCGTTTACTTTCATATAAAATCTGTTTGGCAGGAAAAAGCTACAGATTCTTCAGCTAAGTCCTCATCTCATTTGAATGTGCATCCTAATGGTCCTTCTTATGCTCCGCCTATGATGTCTATAGATACTGACGATGGTATTTCGTATAAAGGTTTGTCCAAATATCTGTTTCTTTATCTTTAGTGGAGGCTAAATCTTCTAGATTGGACTAAAATGAGGATAAGTGTCTTTGCTTCTTTGCAGCTATTGGCGGTGTGAGTGGAGATCTTCTCGAGCAAAATGCTCAAATGTTTAATCAAGTTTCATCAAACCTCTCAACTTTCCAGGTGGCTGCAACTTCCAGTTTTCAGCTTGTAAGTGTTGTTTAGTTTGCTTGGCGTCGTTTTGTTTCTTTCCCTTGCTTTGTATGTTACATCCAATTGTTGGCTTCTCATATATTCTTTCTTCCCATTGCAGCTACACGAGAATGTCAGTATTTTCTGCAAAGTTCGGGAGAATATCCTCGCGATCTTGAATGAGTAATGCAAACAACCCTATATCTATAGATCATTTCTATGTCATTTGGCTCTCTTTGGGAAATGTCTTTCTTTTCTTGCTTTGCTAATTGAACAGTTGCGCTGCAGCTTAAATGACACTCCAGAGGTTATGAAGCAGATGCCACCTCTTCCAGTGAAGGTGAATGAAGAGTTGGCAAATTCGATCCTCCCTCGCCCGTCCCATCAAATGAAGTCATAATGGATCTTATAGAGCCGATCAATGGTTGGTTCTGACCAAAAACCTCTCTTTAATCCGGGATCAATGAAGAAAGGAATAAATCCCGGGATAAAGAAAGTTCACTGGTAATGGTTGATAGAATGCGGGTTTTGCCTAACTCATAGAGTTAGTCTCTTTTGCAAGTTCCGTCAGTCTCTGAATGTTTTAGCAAATCGTTAATTGATACATGAGTAGGTTCGTATCAGGGTCGTATTGTTGTTTAGGATGTGAATAGATTTCAATTGGTATGGTAAAAGTATAAAATTGGTTTCAAGCTGAAAGGCTTGAAATTACAAGAGATTTATCCTAAAGATGCGCACACACACACGTGATGCATTTATTTATACAACACCTTTTTAGAATGTACTGAATCATTTCTTGCAATAAAGCTGAATGTTTTGTAACACAAATGCAAGTCTTCCTCGTAGCTTACAGAAGAGATCTTTAGTCGAAAGCGAAGTCTATCTTAAAAGAAGCTTTTGTTTTAGACTGTATAAAGAATCTCAGAAGTTCCAAATGAAGATCACAAACTCTCTGATAGATAAAGCTTAGCCTTTTATTGTTTTGGGCTTGGAGGCTTTCAAGAGTCTTTTAACTCTCAACCTAAAAGAAGACGAAGACATTGATAATTAGACACTCGATACATGATGTAAAATATGACAATTATCATCTGCTCTCTTCAATGACTTCCTTTCATGACATCATTGAACCAGCCGAGCCAGTCGTGAATTTGTCAATTTCAAAGTACACAATACTATGAGCCTATGAGCCACTGCTACTAATGTTACTTCATACAACCTTTTATTGTAGATTCACAGATACGAAAGGACCAAAAGGTCAACGCCTGAATGAAAAGCAACCAAAAGATTGTCTGAAGAATAAGCAATCTCAATAATCGGCCAATACCCCTTGCAAACCCACACGGGAATACAGGAACAGGTTCTGTAACAGGACTAGAAACCTCAAGCAAATTGGACAACATTTGTGGCTTACAGGCAGCGTTGGAATCTCAAATGTCTGAAACTATTATTTTTCTAACATCAAAGGAACTAACCAGCAAGTCTATAACTGTTGCTTGACCTCTAGAAAGCCTTGAATTTTCTCAGCTGATTTAAGCAATTTTGGAGAAAATTCAATGAAACAATGAGAAATGACCCACCTAAGTCCTAACCAAGAGCCTTTTTCATGGATACTGAGATACATGGTCGTTTCAGTTAACAATCAATCGTAGTTACTTACGGATGGAGAGAGAAATAAAGAGAGAGCTAACCTGAGCTGGACTAGGTTTCTCATAACCAGCAGACTCCAAACCTGAAACCCGACCTTCCAGTGCACTGAATTGCTCCTTCATCTGCAGCATTCAAACGATGATGTAAGTAATTCAACAATTTTTGTTTGTTATTTGCCTTTGTAGTTCTCGCACATGAAATTTTCCCAATGGTTGATCTTTCTAAAACAACGGAAAATTACATCTGAAGAAATAGCAAAACGTTCGCCGTAGAGATCCCGCCACACGATTTGGCCAATGGAAGCTCCGGCGACGGAAAATCCAAGCGTAAACCAGAGAAGCCGAGTTCTCAACATATTTTCTTCCTCCTTTCCAAATTCTTTCCGCAATGTTTCTGACTCTCTCTCTCTCACTCAGACGGTACTCAGTCGTCTACAATAATACTGGGCCTATTTCTAAGTCCATTACTGTAAAATAACATGTGTTTTTTTTATTAAATAAGCTTTGTTGTTTTTTTTTTCAACGGCAGATTAATTGGACCACAACTGGCCGGTCCAGTAGCCAATTCCTACATAATGTAAGCGGGGATTCGATCCCTGGTTGTGCAAATGAACTGCCTTAAGTAGACTTACCGTCAGTCACTAGGGTAAAAGCCATTTGCAAATAAGCTTTGTTGTTAAATAATAGATTCTTTGAACAATTGAGAATCCTATAATAATAAAGTTAACAAAAAGAGCTTATACCACGATTATTGGGAGGATTTAATGAGTTTCTTATAGCTGTTTGGCAAAACGTACACGAATTTCAAAGATTGCCATTAGAATTTTTATAGACAAAAACGTGGTGAACTCTAATAGTATAGAAAGATCCATAAGGATTCTTGTATTGTTACGACAAATATAATGTCAGGTCCGTAAGAAAACAAAAACTCTTATGTAATGTCTTATTCGTATATTGTGATAAAGTCATAAGTGGACCAACAGTGTCATGTGCAGATTTTGAATTTGTTTGGTTTGTGAAAA
>JAKUCM010002524.1:0-42611 GCA_023374145.1 Lepidium sativum | reverse complement strand
GAAAAGAGAGAGAAATTCAAAAAATTCGCTAAAATTTGTTATAATTAAAATTTGTTTTTGAAAGTTCTAAATAAGTTTTAAGTAACATAGACATAGTGACTATATTGTAGTCCAAGTTAAAAGGATATTTTTACGTGCGCAAAATTAGGTTTGTAATTAAAACGAGAACTGAGTCTAAATGGATGTATTGAGCAATATGATGATATGTTCCACTAAAATTAAAACAAAAAATTACCAAGACAAAGAAATTCTTTTAAGATTTCAGTAAAATGTCTCTGGAGAAAAGATAAACTGGTCTAACAGCAGACAAGAACCACCCATAAAAGGTGGTTATGAAGAACACGAACCCACAAGTTAACATCTCTGTCTTGAGGATCTTACTTCTTCTTGGGATCACCAGCCTTTGTCTGCAGACAGTGAAAAAAAATCGATCTTTGAGGAGAGACCCAAAAGAGAAAGAAAAAATAGAGTACCATGAGAGTATACAAATGTCATAACCAGTAGTCTCACCTTCTTAACACCACGGATTTTCTTTGACCTGTTCTTCCTCTCCTTCATTTGTTTCCTTGATCTCTCGATCTTAGTGTCAAGGTCCATTCTGTCAATTACACAGACAAACCATTTTAAGCAGAGAAGCCGAGTTCAATTAGATAAAGTTTGTAAGATGTTACATAGCTTTTCAGACAAACTTTAATGATCAATAAGTACTGATGGTTACATCAATAGTTGAAAAACACAATGTCATATAGGGGGGGTCATTGTAAGCAATAGTATTGAAACAAGAGTAGAAAGAGCAATTACCCTGATTAATCTGTATTTGGGTTCAAATTTCTTTGCACTTTCGACAGAGTCATAGATCAAACCAAATCCAGATGATTTACCACCTCCAAAGTGGGTTCTGAATTTGAAAACAAAGATTGCATTTGGGTCCTTGACCTCGTACATCCTTGCTAGCTTCTCCTTCAACTCAGCCTATTAAGTAAATCAAATACAATTCTCCTTTTAAAACCTCTCACAATCTATTTAGTCTAATATTATAAGAACTCAAAATAGAAGTATTCAGATACTGAGCGCAAGAACACACCTTTGAAACATTGGCTCTTCCAGGGTGAAGAACATCGATAACCTACATTGACAAATACACAATAATCTTAGTCATTCATCTAAATTCTTCAACTGGAACTATGTGATTATGCAAAAGTGAATAGAGGCTTTATGAGTTACTCAGACCCTAAATATGAAATTTACTATCTTTCCACTTCCCCGTTATCAATACGGCAACAATTACAAAACCTAATAACTAGGAAAAATAAACAAATCGTTAATCTCTTTACATTAGGTCGAAAATCTGACAACCTGACCTACCAATCTAACCTATGTCCTCAAGAACCAAACAACGAATACGTTCTCTTAAGATTACGATCATATCAAATCATTTATAGCCCCACCGATAAACTCAATAGCAGAAAAACGACTATGATTCGGATAGAGAACTCACGAACTGCTTCCTCGCGAGAAGTCTGTTGGTCATGAACTTTCGGGTCCTGATAGTGACTGCCTTTTCCGCCATCGTTGCAATTTTCTCAAGGATCAATTGAAGATCTCTTGTCGCCTGAGTGTTCTTCCGCTCAAGTAAAAGAAAGAGACGCGCAAAGCAAATTAGAGCATTTATATAGTAAAGACCTTTAGGGTTTCGTGTTTTCACTTTCTCATTTTATGGGCCTTACCTTTATTGGGCTTACTAAATCCTGAGCATGTAGAGTCTCAGTGGACCTAAATATTTATAGCCTGATTTAAAAGGAACCTACTGGGCCAAAATTTTGTCATCCTGATTTATTGATAACAATTTTATAATATAAAGCTGCAAACTTATAAAAGAAACAAAATAAAACCAATTCGAATCGACATTACTGAATTATTAGTTGGTGGTGGTGATGACCCTCTTACAATAATGGACCTTATATTATATTTGATAAGATAAAAGAAATAAAAACTCTGAATAATCAATGAAGATTGAGGAAAAGATATAAGAACCGAAAAGAAATGAATGGAGGAAGAAGTGAGAAAAATGGTTGGCACTAAAGTGGAGTTGGGTACGAAAAGAGTACTTTGATCTGTACATTCAATACTACATGTCACAACACCATTTTAGATTTGCTTTGTAATGATTTTTATTTTATCTTTTGTTATATAACATTATTATACATATACGGTCAATTATTATTTTCTTCTTATTAAATGGATCAACCTCATTCAATTCTACTTCTTATGTATGTCCCTACCATTTTTCAGTTATTTTTTAATTCACTTATAATTTCATTGAATTTTATGGAGTTGTGCTACCTCATATGATATTGTTTGAATTTAAAAAAATATGAGCTATCAAACTTTGTAGATCCCAAAAAAATAGACATACAAGTATAAACAATCTAGATCTCCTATGATTGTACAAATGTTTTTCATTGTTTTGTTATTCTCTTAGTTTCATTAAATTTTCTTTTCTTAGCGCATCAACATAAATAGTTGAGTTTAATAGTTGTTAAGCCCTCACTTTTACTATTTTTCTATCAAATATAATTCCATATAATCGTATAATTTATAGTGATATTATATGAAATTTTAAGAATAAATTTAATCTATAAATTAGATTTTTTTAATTTAACTTTTTGACAAAAAAAAAGACATTTTATAAACAATCTAGATATCCTGTGATTGTACAAAGTTTTTAGATGCGAGTGACATTTTTATCATCCATCTTTGTGTGTTATTTGCGATACAAAATATCTACAAAATGGGTTGATAATTATAATTTCTTCTTAAAATAATACTCTTCAAGCCAAGCAGAGAACTTAATATGGAGAATCGTTTTGTAGTATATAAACAGAGATATTGACAAAAAAAAAAGAATAGTATTATTGAAAAGGTCCAACCACTTGTATAATAATCATATAGTAACGACAAAACCAACCATGTTATATTTTTCTTTTAGAAAAAATCCTGAAAAATAAGAGAAATGAATACAAAAGCATGTGGATGAACCCAAATTTCTAGTTGACTGGTCGGCAATTGAACATGCAACTTTGCTCTTGTGGGGTTACACTTATAATTCACTTCATATTATCCAAATTTTCTTAAGAAATCTATTTTATTTGTCTGGTTTCACTAATGTAATTTGTGTATTTTCAATAGAATGGAATCAAACTCATATATAATATTAATAACGTTGGAAATTTGTTTCGATCAAAATGTTCATCTCTACAATTTATGTATTCCGAATTTTACTTCAGAAAATTAATTTTTGCTACATAATACTAATTGGAATTTACAAAATCTAGGTCATAAATCAGATTTTATCAATCTAATTATTATAACTAAAAATAAAAATACATTCATAATGTATGGAGATATATTCCGAAACTGATTTGCATAACTTCATTCACATTGCTCTCAATTATTTGTTTGTCATCAATTTCTGTCCAATCTTATTGCATTTTTCTCTCGCAAGCATTTAATGACATATTGGAAAAACCAGATGTACGCCGATATTAAATACAAATAGAATAAATACAATGATATGAAATTAATTCTAAAGCGTAGTAGTAACAAAACTTGTTGAGTTGCAAAAATTGGGGTGAACCATTAAATGTAAAAATATTTATTGACTTTTGAAGTTTACACAAACTAAAGATTCTCTAATGGAGTTTTGTAAGAATAACCCCAAAAAGAAAGGAAGTGAATCTCTTTTAAGTAGACATATGCTTTGTTACATTGTGAAAGTCTTATGGTAATAAGCAAACAATATGTATACACGAAGAAACACAAAGTAAATCAAGTCTCAATGGCATCAACAGGAAGTGAAGTTGTCCTTCTAAGACACTTTGGTACCAATTTTCCTTTAAACTTACTCGCTTTTACCTTATCTCCTTCTTCTTCGGTTCCCAAACCCGAAACCGAACCCGAGTACCCGTCTTTCGGAGATATGTCTGTCTCTTCCCGGGATTCCGGCCACCGGTTATTTAACTGATCATCTTGAATCTCTCTGAGCTCAATCTGGCATTTGGCTTTAAGCCATCTTAAATCTTGTTGGACCTGGCTTTCTGTTTTCTCTGATCGCTCATTGCAGTATATAGATGGCATAAACGAGAATGATCCAGACCCTGGTATCTGGTTTATTATGTCATCTGCCTCGCCAAAATATGTGCTTTCAGGTTTCTCGTATACTTCTTCTTCCTCTTCTTCTTCGGAGTGGTTGTGCCCTGAATCTATTGAGCTAAGTTCTCGGCTTTCTTGCTGTTGCTGCAGCTTCCAAATCTCTCTAAGACGAACCTCGGTTTCCCTGATTGTTATCTCTTCAAATCGGCCATGAGTCTCGCCACACCCGTTTCTGCAACATTGTATCACATTTGCTCCAGGATTAGTCCTCAAGAAATCCATCACCGAGCCCATTGAGGTGCGGTTTGATACACAGTTATTGCAAATGCTTGCGTTTGCTGCTGCTGCGGCCGCCGCAAGAGATTCTTCGAATTCAGGGCCTGGTCTCCAACTGGGTACAAGTTTAGATATCTCACCGTCAATCATGTTGGCGATTTTTGTGACTCCGTGATCGTCCATGTCCAGTTCTGCTACCATCTCTGTTGCAACGCTAAATGCTGTGTCCGTCTCAATGTCAAATGGGAAGTATATGTTTCGGACACGTGCTGCAACATAAGTTCCATGGACACAATAAACAAATGTTCGAGTCTAAAACAGAGGAATTCTCACAAGGAGCTTAAAAATATCCGATCTTTTGTATGATGCATTCTACCAGAACTTCCACTCTAGAACCGAGAAGATCTGAATTTTATACTCTAAAGTAAAGAAAACCCGATTCCTAGACTTTTGAACTCAATAAGATTGCATTTTTTACACTTTTGGTCATAGGTAATGAGACAAAGAAAGCGGATAAGCGTAATAGTAAAGAGAGTACTGTTACCTTCTTTGTCCGCGATCCTAAGACGTAAGAACAAGCCACCATCATCTCTTCTCTTCCCTTTGATACTTATATCAACATTACCAGATTTTTTATCTTCTTCTTGATCATCATCATTTCGACATTCAAAGAGCTCAATTCCATGAGTCTCCTCTGTCTCAGCTGGATTATACGCCCATCCATTCTGATACTCGTGATGGCTATTATAACCATTTGAGTACTGACCATTCAAAGAGCTACTATTTGGCGGGTAATTGTAGTAGTCTGCAAGGTGACGCGGCTGTCTCACGAGTGGCCCAACCGAATCATCCATATCAACTGATCTCAAATCATATTCACCATCACTTATTCGAAGAAAAGGGTCATCTAATAACTCTCGAGCAGAGACTCTAAGGGATACGGTGGCCAAGCATTTCTCGATGAAACATCTAACCTCAGGGTCTTTCACCTTGTACAATGCATCCGGTTTCTTTCCCTGAAACCGAATTTTTTAGCTAAAACAATTACAGCCTTTCGAAACATTAAGAGATGAAGCTTTTTATCTTAGTGTTTAGTGATCGGAGAGTCTCACCGACATAACTTTCTTGTAGATTTGAGCAGGGTGAGTACACTCACTGTACGGGTAATCAAAGGTAACCATTTCCAGAATGCACATACCAAAGGAGTATATATCAACCAATTCGTTATAAGCTTCTTCATAAACTTCAGGTGCCATAAACTCAGGAGTCCCTAACAAAGATTATAACTTTACACATTCAGACACCAAGAAGCTCAGCAGAATAACATACAGGATTTTATTTGATTTAGATTTGGATATACCAACACAGTGAGCAGCGTGGGACTTTCTTAAAATGGCAGCGAGACCAAGATCTCCAATCTTCACCTCCCCTTGATTCCCATTAACGAAAATGTTGTCACATTTGAGATCCCTGTGGATAACAGGAGGATCATGGCTATGAAGATAATGTAAGCCTCTTAAGATTTGTCTACACCAATGCTTCATTGCTCTAATGTTCACTCTCTTATGCCTTAGTCTATACCTGAATCCATACAAATTTAACCCAAAATGGAGAAAAATCTACATTATTATCAAATCAAAATGTTACAGAAATCTCGTGAGAGGCACAGATGAAGTAATACCAACAGAACAAGTTTGTTTACAAGAGAATCTTACTGTCTTAAGGTACCAGAAGTGAACATTTCAGTGACAAAGTTGATGTTTCGACTGGCGGTATCCACCCAAGAGGTGTAGAACTTCATAATGTTCTTGTGTTTCAGAGTTTTGAGGAGATGAATCTCACAGTAAAGCCTCTCAAGATCCTCTGGGCTCTGTAAAAAATCGTAGAGCTTCACTTGGTTCCATGCGACTTCTATACCTTCATATTCATCAAATGCTCTGTAACTACAAACCAAAAGAAAGACGGAAGAGGAAGAAGAAAACGTTTAATGAATGTGTCATCAAAGCAGCTGTTTGTTTTGCAGATTCTGAAATGATTCAAGACAAAACGATAAAGAGATCCAAAAATAGCAAAGTCGTAGTTGTTGGAAATTTCAGTCGTGGGAAATTGATTACCAAACGAGAAAGTGATATTCAAGTAAGCAGAGAAAAAAATCAACTTTTTGTTTTCCCCTTTTGAACGATTAGATTGAATTAAAAGGAAAAATCCAAGATTAATGATGGATCACAAATGGGTTTTGATTGGGAAAATAAAAGTTACAAAATTCATGAATAATAAACTAGAGATTAAGGTTGAATCATCACCAGATCCAGAAAGATACAAAAAAAAAGTCAAAAACTTTGAGGTAAACATTAGCAGAAAAGAAGAGAAGAAGTGAAATCGAGTGAGAGATTTGATACTTACACAGTCTTTGAAGCTCCTTTACCCAGAACTTCATTGTACTGCAACAATAACAACAATGAAGTCAACAAAGATCAAACCAAATCATTAAGATTTGATTTTTAAGACATAAATTGAGATGAAAGTTTACTCTTCCATATCTTCCAGTAGGATCAACTTCAACAAACTCAGAGTAATCTGGTTCAAGATAACTCAGATTGTTCATCCTCTCTCTCAATCAATCAGGAACAAAAAAATATCCCAAAAGTAAAGATAAAATTAAATAAATGGATCTACCAACAAAAGTTCTCTCTTTTTATTATATGAGTGTTTTTGGGTGTCTTCTTAAAGCAGTTTCTTCATAATCATTGTTTGTTCTTCTGACATTAGGAGTTAAACAGAGATATGAAACTCAAATAGATAAGAACGGTATCTATATTTACTCTAAAGAGAGTTAGAAGAATGGAGAGAGAATGAGATTTAAGCTTAGAAGATAGAGAATCAAAGCATTCTTCAATAGTTCAATGGAAGTTTTTGTTTTGTTTTTGGGGTTAACACATAGAAATACAACCACCTCGTGAGAGAAGACAGAAATGGTGTGCGTTTCTTGAGAAGACGGTGGCCCAAACGGGGTAAAAGTAAAACAAATATCGATCCTTTGATTTTTTTTAATCTTCTTATAGCCCTTTTTTTGTCAACTTTTTTTCATACAGTCTAAATAATAGCAACTTTAGTACTTTTCATACAGTTAAGTTAATCGGTGGCATTAACAAGATAAAATTATTTTATTGAAAATTAATCAGTGGAATATTTTAAAAACTTATCATGCAAATAACATCTAACCTAATAGCAAACGATAAGTCAATTTAAATTAGCGCATTTGCATAATTCGATATCGAGTCATCATATCTACATTATGTAGTAATTTGATTATTGGACCGGTCAGTTGTGACCCAAATATAATCTGTCGTTGACAAAAAAAAATGGGTCAAGCAACTAAATCAAAATGTAAAAATAAAGGTACTGTGAGATTTGAACAAAATGGTTGAAATCAATATTATTTGAAAACGAACAATCAAAAATAATGGTTGTCAAAAAAATAGGGTGATTTGCTAGATTAAAGCGAAATTAAGTGTTAATTATTGAAATATAGCAAATGTATGTAAATTACTACAATATTTTTTTTAATTTTATATATACAATTTTGTTCTTTCCTATTAAGAAAAAAAAAATAATTACGAAAATACCATTAATGAAATCTGCCACGTAAGCGATCAACTCTACCTCACTAACAGAGTGCAGTATGGTAGAGTTAGAGTCTCAATGTAGTAGAGTTAAAGTATGCTTAGTAGAGTTGACATGAATAGAAAATCGTGTATAGTAGAGTTAGATTTCCAGCGTAGTAGAGTTGAAGTGTACTTAATAGAGTTAGATTTCCAGTGTAGTAGAGTTGATGTTTGCGCTTTAATCAACTTTACCACACTAACAGAGTGCAATATGGTAGAGTTAGAGTTGCAGCGTAGTAGAGTTAAAGTATGCTTAATGGAGTTGACATGAATAAAAAATCGTGTATAGTAGAGTTAGATTTCCAGCGTAGTAGAGTTGAAGTGTGCTTAATAGAGTTAGATTTCCAGCATAATAGAATTGATGTTTGCGCTTTAATCAACTCTACCACACTAACAGAGTGCAGTATGGTAGAGTTAGAGTTGCAGCGTAGTAGAGTTAAAGTATGCTTAATGGAGTTGACATGAATAAAAAATCGTGTATAGTAGAGTTAGATTTCCAGCGTAGTAGAGTTGAAGGTGCTTAATAGAGTTAGATTTCCAACGTAGTAGAATTGATGTTTGCGCTCTAATTAACTCTACCACACTAACAGAGTGCAGTATGATAGAGTTAATTTTGAAAACCTAGCCTACTTTCGTAGTAGAGCTTAAATTACAAATTTACCATTCAGTTATTAGCTCATTTGTCGCGCATCCAACTGATTCCTCCATAAGTGACGCCATTGTAGCTTTCTTGAAGCTCCTTTGCTTTTTCTGTTTATGTTTGGGTCTATGGATCAAATCATTTTGGTTTGTGGGATTTGAAGTTTTAATGAAACTCGATTGATTTATTCGGTGGACCAGTCCTACGGGTGTCAGATCATAGGCATTGTCGAAGATTTAAGGCTCAATGAATTTCTGGAGATGGTCTATGCCGATTTTGGTTTGGATGAACATTGTCATGAGGTAAAACTAAACTACATGCCAAATGTAGTCATTCATTCACTACTAGAAGATATTTCCCCTATAATTTTAAGTAACAATAAACAATTGCAAGTGCTTATTTCACAATTTTGTAAAGAAGCAATGCGTATATGTGTCGAAATTTCCACTAGATCTCATGTTTCATCGAGTTTCCCTGAAAAAGGTTTGTTTAGTTGGAGAAACGGTGACGAGAAATTCCATTGTAAGTTAGTGAACAATGATGCCTCGTATAATAAAGTTGACCCTAGCTGTAGTACAGTTGCTCCTTCGTGTAGTAGAGTTGATCCGGTGTTTAGTAAAAATGGACCAAAGAATGAGCGTAAACCGTAAAATGTGAAACATGAAACTAAACATGCTGAGGACAAAGATGTGGAATTCAGATTCGACTGTTGTGATGATATGGATGGCGCAAGCTCGGATGATGAAGATTATATCAGTGTTCGTAGAAAATCGAAGGAAGAAGAGAAGAAAATCCTCTCGGAGAAAGCAATGGGGTTAAATTTGAATGCTGAGTATTTGGACATAGAAATGTCAGCACTCGCATTGGTTGTTGAGCAATGATACTCATCAAAAAAAAGAACTCATGACGAGGCTAAAGATTCTTTCTGTCTTATAGAGGTTTGACTTCGATGTTGTTGTGTCATCGAAGACGGTGTTGGATGTGAAATGTTGGGTACCAAACTGTCAGTGGAGAGTGCGAGCTTCACCTGTCGACGACAATGGATGTTTCTTTTTCCTGAAGTATAGGGGAGAACATAGTTGTTCTTTACAGAGAGATCAGGTCGTGCACGACAAGCGTCTACGGAAGTCTTAGGAAGGTTATACTTGGAATTTGTAGGTTGAATTGGGCCATCTGTTCTTCCTCGACACGTTGCTGATTCAATGAGGAGCGATTCGGTCTAAAAGTACAAACTTAATTTTACGCCATGGTAGAGTTAATCTTCCTAGTAGAGTTTAATGTTGGTATAACCTTTGTAGAGTTAGATTGTAGTGTAGTAAAGTTGGATTCCGTGTAGTAGAGTTAGTCTAACGTTTGGTAGAGTTGACTTGTAGTGTGTTAGAGTTAGATTGTAGTGTGGTAGAGTTGGATTTTTTGTAGTAGAGTTAGTCTGACGTTTGATAAAGTTGGCTTGTAGTGTGGTAGAGTTAGGTTGTAGTGTGGTAGAGTTAGATTCGGTCTAGTATAGTTAGTCTGACGCTTAGTAGAGTTAAATTATAGTGCGGTAGAGTTGGATTCCGTGTAGTATAGTTAGTCTGACGTTTGGTAGAGTTGGCTTGTAGTGTGGTAGAGTTGGATTCCGTGTAGTATAGTTAGTTTGACGTTTAGTAGAGTTGGCTTGTAGTGTAGTAGAGTTAGTCTGACGTTTGGTAGAGTTAGATTGTAGTGTGGTAGAGTTGGATTCCGTGTAATAGAGTTAGTTATACTTTTGGTAGAGTTAGATTGTAGTTTGGTAGAGTTGGATTACGTGTAGTAGAGTTAGTTCGTTTATGACGACATTTAACCTGACATTTAAGTCTGACGTTTATGCAGATGAAGTACTGGAAATCACATCGTACTTTAAGCCAAGCACGAGCCCTAGTTAGCGGCACTTTGGAAAGTAGTTTCCAAGAACTTCCGTCGTACTTGTTTGCTATTAGAAGAGCGAATCATGGAACCGTAATAAAGCTTGAAGTAGACGGGCAAGACATGTTTAAATTTCTATTCATCGCCTTCGATGCTAGAATTAGGGGTTTTCCCTATATGAGGAAGGTTATTGTTGTCGATGGTACATTTTTGCTAGGGAAGTATAAAGGTACTCTACTAATAGCTACCATGCAAGACGGTAACTTTAACATATTTCCTATGGATTTTGGTGTGGTTGATACCGAGAATGACGAATCTCGGGAATTGATTTTTTGACAGCTCAACCGTGTGATCCCTGATGACAGGGTACTTGCCATCATATCAGATATACACAAATCTATTGCTAAAGCCATAAAGATTGTGTACCCACTTTCTTCTCGCGGTATTTGCACCTACCACCTACTTAGGAACATTTTGTCAAAATTCAGAGGTGGCGAGCCCTTTAAGTTGTTCAAGAAAGCTGCCAATGCTTTTAGGATCGATGAGTTCAACGCTATACTTGCTCAGATTCAGGCATTAGATCCAAAGTTTTAAGCGTACTTGATAAAAGCTGACGTAGGGTGTGGAGTCGAGTTTACTTTCCCGGAAATAGATACAATTTCAGTACGTCCAACATTGCAGAATCAATAAACCATGCGTTATCAGAGGCAAGAACTTTTCCCATTGTGCATCTTATAGAAGAAATTAGGTTGATGTTAAGACATTGGTTCGTGAAGAGGAAGACGAAGGCCACTCTCACGTCTACTGTTTTAACAATATCTATTGGGAAGCTCCTAAAGGTAGAGTTAGCACTCCCGTTTATCTCTCTGTGGTAAAGTTAGCACTGCCCTTAGCAAAGTTAGTTACTTCATAGTAGAGTTAACACTGCCCTTAGTAGAGTTAGTCCCTTCATAGCAGAGTTACCCCGACCTTTAGTAGAGTTAGTCCCTTTGTTGTAGAGTTAACACTGCCTTTAGTATAGTTAGTCCCTTCGTGGTAGAGTTAACATTGTATTTGTTAAATGAAAGACAAGGGTTGATGAAGCTAGGCAGTACAATGTGCAGGACATAGACGAACACCAGGTTGTTGTTACGCGATCTGAATCTTCTCATTTAGTCAATTTGATTGAGAAGACGTGTTCCTGAAAGCGGTATGACGTCGAAAACATTCCTTGTGTGCATGTCATTGCCGTTGCTGAGGCTTGGAGAAGGCTGACAATCGAACATACCCATCCATACTATCACACGACCTTCCTGTACAACACATACTCTGGTAGTATCTTTCCTAGAGATGCTGCACTTCTCGTTCCGTTGGATGTGAGTCGTAAAAAATCGCGGATAAGGAGCCGGTTCGAGTGTTCACAACCTGATAAACGTCCAAGAAAAGTTTCAGCTTGTTCTAAATGTAAGCAACATGGTCACAATGCCTGAATATGTCGTGAAAGCATTCATTCTTGAATAGTAGAGTTAACTCTTATAGAAGATTTGTAATTCTTTAGTAGAGTTAATAAGGTAGAGTTAGTTCCTTCGTAGTAGAGTTAAAACTGGCTTTACTAGAGTTAGTTCCTTCTTTGTAAAGTTAATTATTATCTGGTAGAGTTAAACACTGCCTTTTAGTAGAGTTATTTATTCTGTGGTAGAGTTAGTCCGTTTATGGTCTTTCGATCTGTAGACTTAGTTCTTGTATGGTATAAACGAGTACAGTAGAGTTAGTCTTGTATTGTCGAATATTGTACTTGTTTACGGTTGAGTTAATTCTTGTATGGCCGAGTCAATTGCTTAATTTTGATTCAAAACTTTAAAAACGTTCATAATTGTTCCAAGAAATCCAGCTTTCAAAATAATTGTTCAAAATAACTGAAAACGAAAGGGAATTACATAAAAAAGACAACCACTAATGGTTGGAAAATATTTTTTTGAATTGGTAATGCCAAATGCATACTTCACAAGCATCGCCCATAGGTTAATCAATGCCTTCGCCATCAAATCTTTCAAAGAAATGGAGAATCTGTAGGAATTCACCTCTGCAAGTACATCCTTCTGGAACATATGTTTGTTTGAGAATTAGCAATCGTTGCTCTCCTCACCAACTGAGCGAGTCTGGGTGATGAAAGATTCTGTTCTGGAGGTAGTTTATGTATTTCAATGTATCAGCAATTGTTTCTTGTAGTAGAGGTCTTAGGACTTCATAACCTTCCTGTCTTCTGTCATCTTCTAAATATACTAGCAGAAATCCATAAAGCAGTGTGGCCTCTTCACAGTCACCATTAGATGCTCTTAGCAGCATTTCCAAACCACCATCACAATTTCCATTCACAAAGAACTCTCTCATACCATATCGGTATGTAGCTTCAACATTACCGGCATTGCATAACCTAGTATGGAAATTGTTGAAAAGAGACTTACTTCTTACAGAGGGATAGTATGGAACATAGCGTATATTTATATTCCTGGAACTTCATTGTCATTGCATTACTCTATAAAATCCTTCGACACGAGCCTGACACTGTAAATCTCATCAAGTCTTTTCGCTGCACATCTAGCTATGATGTTCGTTAAAGCAGTGTTCGGCAAGTCCATGATATGTGTCTTACGAACAACGTTGTTTTTTTTGGTGAATCCATCTATCCAAAAGAAAAAAATAAGCATCAAAATATACAAATAAGCATCAAGATATACAAACGTTGCTTACAAGCATCAAGATATACAAACTATTACCTTTGTTTGTAGTTTTTGAAAGATTCAAAGGTCGTGAAAGGCTTTTGAAATATTGAAAGGTGAAGATGGGACGTTTTTGGCAAAGGTGAAGATGGAGAGTTTTGAAGAAGTTATTTATTATAACGATTGAAAGGTTCTTTATAACGATTGGACTCTTCAGTTTCCCTTTACTTAGAGTCTAATCGTTATAATGAGTAAATGTTGGAGATCGTGTCCAATATTAAACATTATTAACTTCCACGGCCAGTAGAAGTTGTTAATATTATGAGATGAGGGATGTAGATCGTGTCCACGTCTGTCATCAACTGTTTGTTAGTGGCACAAAATGTGGGTGAACTCTATCATACTATAAATGAACAATACTAAACAGTTAATGAACTCTATATTCTGTGGTAGAGTTATGTCACCCTTCGTCTATCTGTGGTAGAGTTAGTTCTAAGTTAGATCACTTATGGTCTTCGACTGGTAGAGTTATATCACATATGGTTTCGAAATAGAATAGTAAATTAGTTGTCCATAACTAATATATTCGTGTATGACTATACAAATATATACTACTCTAAGACTATACAAATATATACTAGTCTAAGACTATACAAATCTACCAATCCAGCAGGAGGTTTTGGGATGCTGTGATGAGGAGGTTCTTATCACACTCGTGTGCATATTGTTTATCACTCATTCAAATTTCCGTTTCTAAGCTGACATACTCGTCAGAAAGACCTTCAAAGTTGCATCTGATGGTCAGACACTCGATCATCTTCATAATGTACACGCCACAGTCGCCTGACCGTTTATTACGCGGTACACCCTTAGTCACACGCACAATCTTATATTGAGCCGCGCTAATGTGTTGTCGCATCTCCTTGGTGAAAAAAAACTTGATCATCTTCGGAATCATCACGACATATGCCCTACAAAAAATGAGAACGATGTAAATAAACTCTACTACACATGTAAATAAACTCTACCACACTACAATCTAACTCTACCAGACGTCAGACTAACTCTACCACACTAAAACCTAACTCTACCCATACTACAATCCAACTCTACCACACTACAATCCAACTCTACCAAACATCAAACCAACTCTACCACAGTACAACCTAACTCTACCACACTACAATCCAACGATACCATATAACAATCCAACTCTACCAAACGTCAGACCAACTCTACCACACTACAACCTAACTCTACCACACTACAATCCAACTCTACAATCTAACTATACCAAATGTAATTTGAGTAAATGAACTCTACCACATGTGTATATGAACTCTACTATACTGAATTTGAGTAACTTACTTGCATGACTCTATCACGGCAGCATCGTGAATGCAAGATGGAGCGGGATCGTATATGCAAATCTTCCTTTCGTTGAGATTAACTTTGACGGCCACCCAGTGGACGCTGTCAATATTATGAGAGATGTAGATCGTGTCCACGTCTCTCATCCACTACTTGTTAGTGGCACATAATGTGGGTGAAGTGCCATCGAAGACATCTTTAAACCCACCAGGCCACAGAAAATTATCCTCCTTTGATGAACCCCGACCAAATGGACCGAATGCAGACAAAGAGATTACCGAAGGACCCAACCGCGGAACACCAAGTTCAGTCCGAGCCCCGACCATTGACCCAGGGATCACCACCAGGTCTAAGACGGCTGCTCAAAAGACGCAAGCCAAGTGCAATCTGTTCGTGACCGAGTTCCTGAAGTCGCATGATCTCCGATCATGCGACCAGTCCAGCCGCGACCCGATGGAGGTTATCCGATCGGTCTTCACCATCTCAAGGTGAAGACCCTAAGTCGTTAAGGCAGCTGGGTACTCTTTTCCCTCACCTTGGTTTTGTCCCAAGTGGTTTCTCAAGGGAGGTTTTAATGAGGCCGGACACTTAGCGCATGGACGCGCAACTTCCCTTGCCGCGTCCATCCTTATCTTTATCTTTCTAGCCGTTATGTTTTCTAGCCGTTATGCTTTGTACAGACCTTTTCTCCGCGCTTTCTTTTGGCCCACGTGTCTAGGGCTTCTGCTATTTTGTATTTTCCTATTTAAAGGACCCTTGTGTATTGTTTTGAGGTTAGCCTCTTTGAATGAAAAATTGTTTCAGCCCCTCGCTGCGTGAGACTCGCACCGAAAACTTTAGCCGCCGTTGAACTGGGTTCTCGACGGCTAAGCTGACCGTATCGTGAGGCGAGTCATTCCTCACGTGTCGTCATTCAATCCCTCTTAGCTCTTTTCCCTCTGTTCCCTCGAATCCCTCTATCGAAACCCACAGTTGTCCAAGTCCGAGATTCATATCCTTTCCGCAACCTTTCCTTTCCCTTTTTTTCCGACTTGTCTTTACTATTTTTCCCACCAATGGCCAAGCTCAGAATCCCTTCGTGACCCGTGACGCATCATCCTTTCCCATGTAATCCCTTCATACGTGTAGCACCAAAAACCACAAAACAATGGCTCCAGGAAAGCAAGCCGATTACTCATGTATGGGCTTGGAGTTTGCAACGATCTTTGCCGAAAGAGATTCATCCCGGAGCCAATATGATGTAAGAACATAACTGTATTAGTGCTCTAATTGAACTCTACTACATTAAATTTTACGTCAAAATACACTTAAACTTACGCAATCGTGTAGCCAGCCATATCGAGGGACATGCCACTTTTCTTTTGGGGTGATCAAGCAGCGAAAGAAATCCGTATTTGGATTCGGGTTCCCGTTGACCGTCAGGTCTCTACAGAAATTATCACATATGTAAATAATCGACGAATTTGTATGCAACACAACACCTTCAAATAGGTACTTACAATTGATGATTCACATAGTCGAGTAACCGAAGTACTTTTATTTTTGTAATCGAACCAAAAAGATCATAGACACTCCGAGAATGAACAACATTCTTATGAATCCGCTTGACAATGGAACATCCTTCGAAAGGGGATATTTGTAAGAAGAATGGTAAATGAACTCTACTGTAAGATAGAATGAACTCTACCTAACGTCAGACTAACTCTACCACACTACAACCTAACTCTACCACACAACAAGCCAATTCTACCACACTACAATCTAACTCTACCAAACGTTAAACTAACTCTACCACACTACAACCTAACTCTACCACACAACAAGCCAACTCTACCACACAAGAATCTAAGTCTACCAAACATCAGACTAACTCTACTACACGGAATCTAACTCTACCACACTACAACCTAACTCTACCACACAACAAGCCAACTCTAACACACTATAACCTAACTCTATCACGCTACAATTTAACTCTACCCAACGTCATAATAACTCTACCACACAACAAGCCAACTCTACCACACTACAATCTAACTCTACCAAACGTCTAACTAACTCTACTACGCTGAATCCAACTCTACTGCACTATAACCTAACTCTACTAAACGGTTAATGAACTCTATTATACTTGAATATGAACTGTACCTGGTTCTTAGCGAGTACTAGTGCACAGATCTCTTTCGGTAACACGCCTTCAATACAGACTAACTCCTCTTGTGTTTGTTTACCCTTTTCAGGAGTATCCACCAGGTTTATGACGCCAAACTGTGACATTCCTAGCTTGATTTTTTCAACATCGTAAGGTGGTGTTTGCTCCGACTTCGAGTCCACCACGGTAGGCCGCTCCCAAAGAGTTATCTACGAAGAGTAACTCTAATATGTTAGCTTAACAGATGGTAGAGTTGCTAATAGTGGTAAAGTTCATTTTTATGGTTTGGTAGAGATGTTTTGAACACAATAATTTTTTAGTAGAGTTAAACATAACTCGACCAAACCATATATAAACTCCACCAAAGTTAACAACCCACAACTTTATGTTTATGTTTGTACAAATATGTATGTAATGTTTGTTGGTACATATGATAAATCAATCAGAGTAAGTCTCATTCAAATAGAGTCTTACATACCGATTTAAGTTCCTTATTATTAGGGGAGTTGATAGTAATGTTTGTGTCGCCTTCTATGTCATCTTCGCGATTCACATGTTAAGGAGTTCGATGTCATGGAGTTGTCTGACCTCCACCCTCATCCGCATTCTCAGCCAGGCTATAAATTTGTGGTTGCACCTTGGTCTCCTCCAGCCTAAGAATCCTCTCAAGCATGGCTGTATTTTCTGAGGTGTTACACTCCAACCTAATCATGCGCTCAGTAAGCATTGTAGTCTCTGCCCTACTCTCCTCAAGAAGATATATACGTTCAACAAACACGTTCTGATCGTGTCTCATCCCTTCGAAGGCTCTGGTCATATCTCTAAGAGTGTCAAGCAATGCACTCGACTCCTCTGCCTTACACTTTTTCTTTTTAATGACTCTCACCACATCCTACATGGTAGTGGAGTCATCCATCCTAATCCAAATTCTCTTATTCTCTTCTTTCTTATGTTTTTTCTCTTCTTTCTTGGAGTCATCCTTCTGTTTTTTTCTCTCTCCCTTTCTTCACCTACTCTTTTGAACTAGCACTACGATTGCTTATCCTCTCCTCGACATAAGCATTTGCCTTCCTCTTATTACTTATGTCCCAGGCGGATTCATCTAGACTGGAGGCAAGTATATCTCCAAGCATGGCATCCACTTTGGGGTATGCAATATCATCTGGCCATAGAGGCATTACGTCCAGAGGCTGTGTAGACGAGAAGATGCAATTTATTAAACACAAATGAACTATACCACACATAAAGTACCTCCACTTAACTATCAAAATAACTCTATTACACGTAAATGAACTTTACTACACATAAATGAACTATACTACATGTAAATGGACTCTACTATACTTCAAATCAACTCCACTATACTTGAAATTGAACTCTACTATACATAAATGAACTCTATCAATCACCCAAACTAACTCTACTACGAAAGCAATTTACCTTTCTTTGCTCCATCTTCACCAAGTCATCGGGTTCAATGGTTTGTTTTTTGATTGGTCTCCATCGTAGAATGGGGACATCACCTTCTCTTTGCTCCCCAAATAGTTCAGCCAGTATGGGGATGGATTCAAATGCCCATATCAGAAGTGTGTGGACAAACCCGTGTAGAGTGTAATTACTGGTCTTTTTATGAGCTGCATTTTTTATCGAGTTGATCAGTTCTAGAAATGCCACTCTTCCCCATGGATGCCTCTCGAGCATCTTAAAATCTGCAACCAACTTTGCAGCACTAAAAGGGAGCCTAATATTTGTGTGGCAACCATAAACTCCTACATTCAAAACCACTAGCAAGCCCACCATCTTCTTCTTCTCGAAAGAGCACCCTCTACATCTCCCCGGGAGGTCTTTCAACTCTACCCATTTAGGGCCTTCACCAACTCCTAAACCAATATCTTCCCAAAGCTCTCTGTGGGCAACATCTGCCATATTTGAAGCCTCCTCGAAGTTACTGCAATTAAGCTGTATTATTTCCGCAAACTCGTGTAGAGAAAACCTCGTAGGCCAGGACCCAAACAGTACCCACATCTCGTACTTCTTCTTAATAACTAGTTGATTCATCAACTGGTACTGTACATGTCTCCCTGTAAAGTTGTAGTCGGAGTCTGCTAACTTCAGAATAACGCCTACGCAAGTATTTTCCTTTGTGTCTACGTAGGCATTCTCACCAATATCAAATGATTTTTCAACCGCAAAAAAACTGATTAGTAGTAAAGTATTTTAACCATTTGATCTATGTTACTTTTTTTCATTTAGAAAATCTAAATCAAGAATAAATATATAATTCAAATATAGAAAAACTTAAAAGCTATTACTCAATAATGTATAAAATGTTTTATTACAACAGCTAGAACCTAAGCAATTACATCTTGAGGTCTAGTCTACTTCTACCATTAAAAACAATGCTATATAACTAACTTATGTTTTTCTTGTTACCTAATCGATGTTCTAAGATCATATACGCTTTGAGAGAAAAACTCTCAAAATTGAAATCTAAAAATGGATTGGAGACAGCGAGACCATAAATTGGCATGTCGACTAGATGTTCTTATGGAGGTAGCAAAGGCTAATTAGGCCATGTGTTAATCTTGACCATACATCATTTCATTTACACGACATTTCATATTTACAAAATCATATTCAAGTACACTTTCAAGATATCATGTGCAATACCACCACATGCTAATTTCATTCCATATTTATAAATGATAAAAAAATTAATTATATGTACCTTATTTTACTGCTAAACATAAATCAGTGATAATATTTTGATAAATGACAAATCAGTGAGAATATATATTATTATGTTTTAATCGGGAAATATATGCAATAGAATATGAAGGTGATGTTAGCTCTATAGATGAATGTTCTATGGTTCCTTCTTACCTAAATTCTTTTTGTAAGATTGAATAGTTGTTTCACTTTTTTATTTATTTATTTGATGCTTATATCGTTCAATCGCAAATCAAATTTTCTAATTTTTTTGCTTGTAAGTCTTACTTTATAAACACGAAAATTATACAATTACCTTTATTTAAGAAATTTGAAATTAACAAAAAAAAATCCATAAATATGTAAAGTAGTAGTTGTTACAATTATTGAATAAAAAGTAATAGCCAAAATCATCTTTACATAAATACCATATCAGGATATACATACTGCTAAGAAGTCATAGTATATAAAATTACAAATAAAATTTAGAAAAATGAAAATGTAATGAAAGAAAAGATTGATGGGGCCAATGTAATATATAGAGATGAAGAACACACATGTGCATGTGGGTGAATACAAAGACATGCACGATCACCATAGCCTTTTAAATCAAAAATAATAATAAAGCAAATAGACTTGGTTGTGATCATCAATCAAACCAACCACAAATCTTATCCATTTGGCCTTTTCCTCACTCCAATTTACTTTATCATAAAGTTTCTCATTGATTCATATTTAATTTCCTTTTTATGCAGATTACTCCACTTTGTATTTGATACCAAAATCTCTCTCTATATAAGATTGAGAGATTCATTATATTTGGAGATAAAAGTATTCTAAAAGAACCACTTGATGGTATTAAGTTTTGGGATAAAATATAAATTGTTAACTTGGTTTTTGGAAACTAAATTATTGTTACTTGGTTAGACAAAAATAAATTATATTTTAGATTATATTATATTATGTGTCAATTTATCCTTCGTTCAACTAAAACAAGAAAATCATTCATATGAAATATTTTTTTTGATAATTAAGAAATTCTAGATCGAGAGCCGTATATTATGAGTAAAGAAATTTATTTTATTATTGTTTTAAATTTAATTGGAACAATTATTGTTTTGTTTTCTTCAAAAATTAGTTTTCTCTCAACAATAATTAAAAATATTTTAGATCTTTAATAATATTACAATAAACAAGTACAACTATCTCAAGTTAAATTCAACTAAAAAAAAGAAACAAATATTTAACCAATTTTAGGTACCAATTCTCGAAATTAGTTCAAGAGTTTTGTAATGATAATAACGTGATTGGCAATAAATAATAGTAGAATAACTGATTAATTATTAAATTTGACTTTGTTTGACTACTTCAGCTAGTGATTCCGTGGTTGCCCGTACGGAAATAAATCAGTAAAGTTAATCTCAAAAGCAATCACCTAACCTCAATTAATTACTAATACTTAAAAAAAATTTAATTAATTTTAGTTTGGGAAAAAATATCAATCTAATTTTGTATTTATAAAAAATAATTGATTTAATTTCAAACTTTGGGTGCGGTTGATTAAACTTTCAATTTTTTTTTTTTAGTTTTGAACAAATTCCATTTGTGTTGATTCGGCCAATAGAATTTTTCACGAATTTCAAATCATAATTATTTTCAAAATCGAAAACCAAATTAGGTTTTGAAAGTTCCATTCACTTTTTATATTTGTTTTGAAAACACATAAGCTTGATTTGCTATTCTTTTCAAAAATGATCTCAAATTCTTCGATTTAAAATATTATTTTCGATATTTTAAAATGACGAATTTGAGCTCATTATTGAAAGAAAATAGCAAATCAAGCTTAGGGTTCTTCAAAATGAAAATAAGAAATAAATCAAATTTTTAAAACCTAGTTTGACTTTTGATTTCAGAGTTAATTTTGATTTGAGATTCGTACTATTAAATCAACTTATCTTTAAGTTGTATAATTGTAAAATAGGAAAGAATCCGAAAGTGAGAGTCTCTTTTTAGTTAAGCTTTTTGATTTTCTTTTTCTTATATCTTGAGATTTTTAACTCGATTTTTAGGTGTGATAGCGATTGAATGTAAAGTGAACGATGGAGAAAACCATCTTATTAGTTCTACATCGGATAAGGTAGACTATTCTCTCAAATGCAGCAGCATGCGACTATATAATTGATTTTTTACTATTAAGATCTTTAAAAAATGTAAAATTTCATATATAAAAGTTATAAATTCATTATTAAAAGTCTCAAGTGTGTACACTGGAAAAAATATTCATAAATTTATCTAGAAGCTTGGACTAATCTTGAAATTTTAATAAATTTCATTGTCGAGAAAAGAACATTGGAACAAATATAAGTCAGATAAATATAAATAATGATGTTATTATATTAACAAAAATCATGTCCTCATGCCAAAGAAGAGACTGCAAATTTCGTAAGATTATGAAAATTAATGACATCAGATAATCCCTCTTTTTAGTATTTTAAAGTTCGCACATAGACGACTTACTTTATCTTTGTGAGAAAGATTTTACAAAAATACACCATATTTTTAAAAAATCTGGTGTCATTAAAACACATAACCTTTTTCTGCACCGAGAAAGAGACTCAAACTATTTTTCTACACATTGCAATACTCAAAAGCTAAATATATTTTTTAAACTAATGCTTATGATCTAGCGATAAATTTTTCAGGTAAAAGTGCAGGATTCGAATATTGGTCACTATAACTAACTAAAGGCCATGAAAATGGGCAAGTAAGCTCGTGAGATACTATGATGCGAAGACCGAAAACCTTTGGATTATATATATATATATATATATATATATATATATAAGATTTAAAGGAAGAATATTCAAACAGCGTTGAACACAGACATAGTTTAAAAAGAAAAAGATGACATTCTTATTTGTCATTCTCGATGGCTGGGGTCGGGATATCGGAATCTGATGACATTACTTTCAATCCGATATCACCGAGATGATCCGAAATGTTGGTTCGGCGGATACATCTGACTGTGTCCTTGATATGATTTTCTTGTGGTTTCGAGCAAGTCGGTTGGTCATAGTGATATTAGTGAGAGTCATATACACTCTAGTACATGGTTGGGGACTCATAATTGGTATAAAAGCTGTCTGGAGTCTTTTTATGATTTGTAAAATTTTAGGTTTTGGCACAATTTGTGTGGCGGTGGGTGATAATGGTACTGGATTATGGAATGATTTGATTATATCGCGGTTGATTCTGATGATTTTGGTGCAAGATAATGGTTTTTGCAAACTAAACTTGGTTTTAAGGTGTTCTTCTATTGGTTCAGTCAACTAGATGTAGCGTCAATCTTGGATTTATGTTTATTAGTAGCGATCGGGATTCACAGTGTCCGTGGGTCTAGAAACTTGCTATGTCTGGTGATGATAATTGGTTTTGATGTTGTTTCTAAGGTTAATGTGGAAGCTCAATGTCAAAGAATGCAGCAAGGTGAACTAAAATGTAGGCTAATATACAGGTTAGTTCTACGTTTGTTTAAGTTAAAAGACCGTTTTAACCTGAAAATTTTAGTGTTAAAATACTTTAAATGGTATAATTGGTTCCTTAAGAGTCTGATAATATGTGTTGATAATATCAAACTTGGGATACTGATAATATGTGCCGATAAGATCAAATTGTTAGTATATCTCTGCGTCTTAAAGTTCAGATAAGTATTGGAGGTTTGTTATTAGTCAATTTGAAAAGTAGTTGTATGCTTTCTCTGTTAGGATTCCTAAAAAATAGGAGTCTCTTGGGGAGGAAGTATAGGAATAATAATAAGTTAAGATTAAGTCTTAAACTTTATTTAAGGAGGTGTAGAGGCACAGATTGTTTAACGTCTACATTACAATTAATTTTCAACAAAGAATACTTTTTTCAACGTTTTCTTTCAGTCGAAGTCATGTCTCAATTAAACGTAAGTAAAAAGACTTTGATAGCAAAGTCACCGTCTAGGGTTCTTAAAATTAAGATCCCTAAGATTAAAAACTCGGATTTGTTGGCTAGAAGTTCAAAAGTCTTAATGGGGAGGTGTCTAAATCCAATGTTGCAGAATGTAGACACTTTTATCTTTAGGATGCCACAATTTTGGGGTTTAGTGGGTAGAGTTCGAGGTTTGAATCTAGGTAATGGTCGATTTCAGTTTGATGGGTGGATGATTTCATATGCACCATGGAAACCACTGGCTTATGCGGATCACCCTAATTTTATTAGGTTATGGATACATATAACTGGCATTCCTTTTGAGTATAGGGTAGAGGAAGTCTATCGTTTAGTAGCTACTTCATTGGGTGTGGTCATTAGCATCGATGTCTTGAGAGGGCAAGTGCTTATTGAACTTCCTTATTCAAAGTCGTTGATCTTTTCATCGATTCTAGAGTTTGAAGAAGGGTGTGAGTCAAAATTAATGATTGAGTATAGACGGTTGAAAGGTTTTTGTAGTCTATGTTATCGTATGACACATGAGGATTCTAGTTGCTATAAGAATAAGACAGAGAATCGGATTCCATTAAGTGAAAATATTAGGAATTCATTAGATGGGGAGAGAACTAAGTCTTACAAAGGGGCATTTTTAGGACCTAGTAAAGGTAAAGGATTTCAATCCAAACCAAAGTTAGGTCACGATAGAGGGGAAAGTAACAAGAGAGTATGAGGCATGGTACTTCCTCAGCCACATATAGGAGACACTACAAAGGTAACTTTACATTACAAGTTAGTTTGTGGTGATTTTGGTCAGATAAGTTATTGGTGCTCTCTGTATTTTTTGCAGGGAAATGTGGAAGAAGTGGTTGCTGAAACGTCTTCGGCTAAAAAGGTGTGCCGACCATTGTTTCAAGGTGTTATTGATGCTGAGCCAGAATGTCAAACAACGACATTGGAGACTAGCAAAGTGGTTGTGGAAACAGAGGAAGATGAGAGGCAGCCATTATTGGATTCGATGGAGGATGTCGATGATTTGGATGACGGTGATGAGGACCTGGAGCAGTTGGGTCAGGATGATAAGATCGAATATGAGGGCCACGTCGACGAAGACCAAGAAGATGGGTTGACTGACGATGTGCTAGAGGAATTAGCACTAGACGCGGTCAGAATTAGCCAGGGTGCTCAGTCTGAAGAGGATCGGACGCAACATAATGAGATGATGGCTGCAAAATTGCAGAGATACGGAGAAGCCAAAGCGAAAAAGGCAGCTGCAGTGAGTAGCAAGCAAGAAGCTCGAAATCTGACCCCTTTAAGGGGAATTAGCACTAGGAAATTAGCCTTAGTGGGGCAAAATGTCACCAAACCCAAAAAGGGTTATGAATAAGAGCAAGTCTAAGGCTCTTTAAATGTTAATTTTATTATTAGTATGATTTTAAAATTACTGTCAAGGTTTGGGAAATAAAGTAACAATTAATTACCTAAGAGATATTTGGCGAGTTTCTAAGCCAGATTTTTTATTTTTGTTAGAAACTAAGAATAAAGAAGATTTTTTGGTAAAAGTCCAACAACATTTGGGCTATAATAAATTGTTAACAGTTGAACCATTGGGCTCTAGTGGAGGCTTAGCTTTAATGATAACAATAATGTAATAATTAATTATAAGAACACAAATATGATAGATTTATCAGTCGATTTTATAGGCATTACCTCTCATATTACTTTCTTTTATGGTGAACCAGTTCAAACAAAAATGTCATATGTTTGGGAAAAACTCACACGCTTAGGTATCACTCGTTCAGGCCCATGGACTATATGTGGAGATTTTAACGAGATTTCTGATAATCATGAAAAACAAGGAGGAATTATGAGGAGTATTAATTCTTTTGTCCCGTTTAATCAAATGTTGAGGGATTGTGGTTTGTTCGAGTTTCCAAAAATTGGAAATAGGTGGTCATGGAGAGGCGTACGTAGTAACAGTGTAGTCCGTTGTGTTTTAGATAAAGTTTTTGGTAATGCGGACTGGCATGAGTTGTTTTCCAAATCGGAAATTAATTATATGGATATGGTAGGATCTGATCATCGCGCCAATTTTAGTACGTTTCCAAGACCAGGCATGTACGGTTAAGGCAAAACAATTTTGTTTTGATATAAGATGGCTGGGAAAAAAGGGGTTCAAGGATATTATAGAGTGTAGTTGGAATAGGAGCGAGAACAGATCATGGGCTCGGTCTTCTTTGGTGGATAAAATTCGGTTTTGTCGGAAGGAAATATCTCACTGGAGAAGTGAGAATGTCAAGTCGGGTAGACTTGAAATTGATCACTGGAAAAGGGTAGTGGAAATACACAATACTAGTGCAATTCTTAATATCGGGGCCTTACGTGAAGCTAATGCTAAACATAAGTCAGCCTATATTCAGGAGGAGGTCTACTGGAAGCAGAAAAGTAGAAATCAATGGTTGAAAGAGGGTGATGAGAATACTAAATTTTTTCATACAGTAGTGCGCCAACGGCGAATACGTAATAGGATAATTGGATTAGTAGATAAATGTGGTCAGTGGGTTATGAAAGACGAAGAGGTTTTGAATGAAGCGGTGACTTATTTTTCAGATCTTTTTGCAACAACTTGGACATGACAAGTTGGTGTACATGATTTAGAGAGTAACTCATATTCTAAAAATACTTGCCGAATATGAGAGTTTTCGGGTCAGAAAATTAACTTTGACAAGTCATCGATACAATTTGGGAAGCATGTTGGGCTCGATGTTAAAAAAGAAATTCAACAAATATTGGGGATTAGTAAAATGGGTGGTCTAGGGCAGTATTTAGGGCTACCGGAAATTGTAGCAGGGTCTAGAGCAAAAGTGTTTTCTTTTGTAGCTGAGAAGTTACAGGCACGTTTATCTACTTGGTGTAATAGATTTTTATCCAAAGCAGGGAAAGAGGTTTTGATTAAGTCTATTCTGACGGCATTACCAACATATGTGATGGGCTGTTACAGACTTACGAGGATTGTCCTTCAAAAAGTTTAGTCCGCCATAGCTAATTTTTGGTGGTCCAGTTCTGGGTCTACCAGAGGTATCCATTGGAAAATATGGAGAGATTTATGAAAACTGAAATTCAGTGGGGGGGTTGGGTTTTCGAATGTTAGAGGATTTTAATTCGGCCCTTCTAGCTAAACAAGTGTGGAGGCTATTGGAATTTCCAGATTCCCTGTTAGAGCGGGTCTTGAAGGGGAAGTATTATAAGGACACGAGCGTTATGGACGCGACTGTTTGCGGCCCAGTGTCATATGGTTGGCGGAGTATTATGTCGGCACGATCTTTACTGGCATAAGGTTTAATTAGGAAAGTGGGAGATGGTAAACGAATTGAGATTTGGAAGGATCATTGGATACCAGATGTTACTCCAAGGGTCGCAGAGATATCGAATTTACACATTTTTCCTGATCTTACGGTATATCAATTTATAGATCGAAGAACGGGGTAGTGAAATATTCTGGTTCGACAATATTTTGGATAGAAGGATGCGCAATTGATTCTGGCAATAAGATTATCGACCTGTCCGCGGCAGGATAATTGGGGTTGGCACTATACAACGTCAGGTCGTTATACGGTCAAGTCTAGATATCAAATAGCTGGTAGAGTAAGGGATATGGATCAGCGTCGATATGGTCCTTCTTTTGATTTGTTATATAAGGAGTGTTGGCAGTTAGATTGTCCTCCAAAACTAAAACACTTTCTTTGGCAAGTGCTGTCAGGGTGCACAGCGGTGTATCAAAATTTGGTAAAATGTGGGCTTGGCAAGGATATAAGGTGTCTGAGATGTAAGGAGGATATCAAGTCGGTTTATCATGTGTTATTCGAATGCACACCAACAGTTCAAATTTGGGCTTTATCGATAATACCTAGTCCTCCGGGCATTTTCCCGGGAGATTCAGTTGGGTATAATTTGAATCATTTGCTCTCACGTGCAAAACATCAGAAAGTTTGGAAGCTTTCCCTAGCTTATTTGGCATATATGGAAAGCGCGTAACAGGTTTTGTTTCACACAAGGTGATCTTGACCCTAGGATTATTGTGGAGAGGGCTACAACAGATTACAATGAGTGGTCTCTGGCCCCTCAGATGATTACAGTTCCGCGTGAGCTGAGGGTCTATAACCTTGAGATGATCAAGGCACCCTTCATATTCCCTACCACAGCCAATCTAAGTTTCACGGGCTATAAATGCTACGTGGACGCGTCCTGGAAGGATACTGATCTCTACTCAGGAGTCGGTTAGGTTTGCTTTCCAGATTCGGTGGAAGAAATATACTCGGGATCGATCCGGATTCATAGACGCTGTCGGCTCTTCATGCGGAGGTTGAGGCAGTAATATTGGTCTTGGAGCGCTTGTGGAGTTACATATCCAGTAATTGGAGATCTTGATGGATTGTGAGACGGTTACATAATCCAGCATCCCGAGGAGTGGCCGGCGTTCCTACTATATCAGGAGGAGTTTCGCAAACTGAGTCTACGGTTTTCTTCTTGTCTTTTATCAGTTATTCCCAAACAATTAAATTATAAAGTTGATACCCTGACTAAGTTAGGCCGAGTGTTTATTTTATGATTTGGTTGTCTTTACTATGTTTATATCGTTTATATCGTTGTCCAAAAAAAAATGTGTTTATATAGTCTGTTGGGTTTGAGTCCATTTTCAAAGTAATGGGCTCTATTGGATCGTAAATGTTGACCTCGGCCTCTAGTAAGCCCACTAGACACATGAGCCCAAATAACACAGCCTGTAACACGTGTATGTGGTTATGATTGAAAATCCCATCGCATGGCTTTGAATTGTGTTGAAGTTCACCAGTTTTGATTACTTAAAGTCTTAAACAACAAAAACACATAACAATCTGAAAACTCGAAAAACAAAAACAAGTTTGAATTGTAGAAGAAAATGAATAATCCGATTAAAATTGAGTATAAGTTCACTATTGAAACCTTTTCAAAAATGTGAAATTTCATACAAGTCGTAAATTCTGTATTAAAAATCCCAAGTGAACACTGGAAAAAATATCCACTATATTTATCTAAAAGATTGGACTAGTCTCAAACTTTCTACTAATTTCATGGTCAAGAAAAGAAGTAATTGCAGATTAATATAGAAGTTTGGACTAACTACGTTATTAAATTAAGAAAAGTCATGTCTCGTGCCAAAGAAGGTATTGCAGATTTCGTAAGATCATGGCAACAACCAATTATCGTATGTCTGAATCAAGCTGTAACGGAAGATGATCTTAAAGACGACGAGGCGTACGTAGATATAATGGAAGACATGAGACAAGAAGGCGAAAAGTCTGGTAAGAGACCACTTTATTTTGTATGATTCAAAGCATATTGATTTGTCTCTCTGTTTTCTTGGTTTTATTTTTTACAGTTGGTAGTAAAGATTAAGCCCTAACATACACAAACCCAATCCAACTGAGTCAGGTTTTCGGGTTTCCGGTCTTTTAAATTTAATTTTTGTATATTAAAAATATTGGCTCGGGTTCATTTTGGTAAATTTTGGTTTTAGACAAAAATAAAATTTAGATTGGTTTCAATTGGAGTTTAGTTTTTTTTAAGTCTTTTCAAAATTAATAAAATTCTTAGAAAAAACAGAATTTAAATAAAAATGAGTATTTTAGTTTTTTTGTTATTTAATTTTAATCAAATTATTTAAAATATTTACTTTTGTAATTGTAGTTTTGGATATTTAGATAACTCAAAATTCATATATAAATAATTGTTTTAAAATATATCTTTGTATTTTATGTAATCATTCATTTTTTGGTTTATGTACCGAGAATCCAAAATCTATTCTGGTAGTTTATTGTGTTCAATTTAATTTCTTTTATTTCTGGTAGGATTAGAGTTTTGGGTAAAATGTTGAAGGCTATCTTTACCAATGGCCACTCTTTTACAAAAAAAAACTTTCTCTTTTGTCAATTGTAAGATCTACTTATTGGCGCGCGGACATGGCATAATTCCTTAATGACATTTTCGTTATTATGTTCTGTTTACACATTTCAAAGGGTAAAATGACAATTTAAAAAAAAAGTATTTGAATAGTTATAGATAATTCTAAAATATTTAAATCATTAACCTATAATTGTAGAGTATTTGATTAAATAACCCTATAAAAAACTATTTTTGTGTTTTTTGGGTTTCAAAAGGTTGTATTTTTAAGGAATATGATGGGCTTTACTGAAATCGTATATATTGGGCCTATTAAACCCATTACACATACAAGCTCAAATAACACAGCCTGTAAAAAACGACACAGGTGTAGGTGGTTGCGACTGCTAAAGCCATCGTTAGGCTTTGGAATTTGCGTATAATTTTGCCAGCTTTAGTTAACAAAGAAGACACATAAAACGAAGTTGTTCAAAGACAAAAATAGATTAGGATCTGTAATCATTGATAGCAATCTAAAAACTCGAAAAACAAAAAGAAGTTTGAATTGTAGAATAAAAGAAACTAAAATACAGAAGATAAAGAGTCCTAATCAAGGACATTGATGGACACAGTAACAATCCTTTAGAGAAGGAATAGAAGTACACATGCCATGAGCTAAGAGCCAACCATGAGTGTTGTCTTTCATACAAAACTTATCACAAACATCATTGTCACATGGATTCATCGCCACTGCATATCCACACCATTTTCCTGTTGGTGGTGGCACTATTGATACATCTCCATTCACCATCTCTGCAAATTTTTAATCAAATGAATCAATCCAATGAACCAAACAGATCAATACATGTAAAAATGTCTATCTTTTTGAAGTATTTACCAGCGGAGAAGACAACGAGCACAAGAAGAAACGCAACCAAAAAGCTCTTCATTTTTGTATGTTTGTTGATTGAAACAGAATGCTATTGAAGACGATATATATACACACACACACGATACAATGCATGGTTGCTCTAATGTACTGACAATACTAACTAAAGAAAGTTTATATTTGACTATATTTGCTATTATGACTTTATTTCCATTTTGCACTTGGCAAATCCGATCTCTTTCTTTTTGGCAATTACTATTGATTACGATGTTTGAATGTATAACTTACTGTAAATCTTTATTCTTGTAATATAAAAGTTAATTTGTGACTTTGACTGCTTCGATATATATGGAATCTATATATCTATAAATTTAAGAAGAAAGATATATTGTATTCCAAAACTGTATCAGATGAAATCTGTCATTGACTTATAATGGTTACTATAAATTTTAGAATCACGCATGAATGATCATTGACATAAATGTAATATATTTTTCTGAATATACATAACAAAAATCTTCGTAATGCAAACGTTATCTTTGTATTGACATCATAATAGAGATTATTGAGATATAAAATCATCAGTTTAGCTTTTATTATATTAAGAATTGGTACACTTTTTACATGGACAATGCATGGCCAAAGTGTATGATCATATATTGCTTAGAGTCTCAGCCATGGGAGGGAGAAGAGTTGACGGTGAAAATCTGCCCGATAGCTTCAAACGCAGAGACATTCCAACTCTCAACATGCCTCACAATCTTGCACAATAACCCAGTGTCTGATTCAGTAAAGAGGAAGATATTCTTATAATTGAAAGAGTGGAGAATTTCTGTCTTTTCTTACTTTGAAGTCTCTGTCCAAATCATAGACTGTATTTCCATAGATCGATATCAATGGTCTCCATGGAAGTTTCAGGTATGTTCTGAAAATGGTCTCAAAATTAATATGACACACAAGCTGCAGCAACTTCCTCAGTCAATGTGTATAAAGTTCATTAGGATACCTTAGTTTCCATGTCGCCAGTATATAGTTTCTTTCCGATGACTCACTCTGAAATTATGGGAATACATCCACATTGAGATCATAAACCACCTGGGATTAGGATGTAACAGCAAAGTTTATACCTTCTCCATATCTTGCAGTTCAATGGATGCATTTTCAAGGAACGGAACTAGTAATTTCAAGTTGCGTTCATACAACTCTGTACCTGCATAAGCATAAAACCCAAAAGAGACTACTTTACTCTCGCATCAAGATTTAAAGAGCATGAGGATCAGATTGTTCTACATTTATTCAAGCAGATAGACTTATCACTGAACACTAACTGAAATTACAGATACAGCACAAGAATCTCCAGCAGAGGTTTCTGTAATTCCTCACCTTGGAAGGTGATAGTCGGATCTTCGAAGATGCAATCATCAGAGTAAATTTCAGAAGTGAAGATTCCTGATTCCAATTATAGATATGAACAATAAAGCTTAACGAGGTAGTGTCTCCGAGCTTTACTTTGTGAAATGAGAAGGATTTACGAGTTTCAAATATACCTGTGACGAAATAGGCATTTCCATAATCTGATCTTAAGATCCTCATCACATCATCAACATCTAGAGCACTAATCTCATACTTTGATCTGTATCCAGTTTTCAAATTGATCTTCACGAGACCAAAGACAAATAGAAGAGAATAAGAAACCATAATTGAAAACTTCCAATCTTACCTATCCTTATTTATAGAAATTGAGGAAGAAGATGAAGCGACGGAGAACAACCGGAGCAATTCAGTAACTCCACCTACCGCCCACTTCAAAATAGCCGGCGTTTTCTTCTCTGGCGTACCAGAAAAGCATCTCGGCCGATGAGTAACTCTCTGCAATACCAAAAATCCAAAATTGAAACGGAACAAAACAATACAAAAACTAAAAGATCACAAATTTCCATAGATAACGAACCCTCAAGGTCGATGATGAGCTGATAGATATTTGGCAAGTCACTCCCGCCATTTTTACTTAACCAAGAGAGGACGTCGCCGGCAACTTTCAACACCGCCACATATTATTAATTAAAATATGTTTATGTGGATTTATAAATAAACCCCTTTAGTTTGATAAATAAAACATTTTACCCTAAAATTAGATTTTTAGCTTAAAAAACCCCACCCATTCTCGTTTAAATTTGAGGGTCCTTTTTTTTATTAATTAACTTTAAGGGTGAACTGTGGAAACTAATGTAATTTTTTTTTAAAAAATTCCATTTATAAGAAACTATCTTCCATCTTTTAGCTCACTGTTTATGCTTGTGCTAGTGACCAAAAATGGCCGATGCTGCTATCGTCGCCGATTTACCGTTAAAAATCATTGTAGAAGCTGATGCGTTTGGTGCGAGTCTCAAGGATGCGATGGTATCCCACCTCCGCTCTCTTGGTGTAGACGTAGAGGATACCGGCGTGTCTTCATCGTCCTCTGAAATTCGCGGCTTAGTTTGCTGCGGCACCGGGTTGGAGTTGCAATGTTCGCCAACAAGTTCCCTGGAGTTTATGCTGCCACGTGTCTCTCCGTTGAAGACGCTGTAAACGCTCGATCAATTAGCAATTGCAACGTCCTCGCACTCTCCGGGATTAAAACATCGCCGGAAGCCGCACTTGAAATCTTCGACGCTTGGGTCAAAACTCCATTCAAATCCCCCTGTTCTGCATCCGGAACCGAGCCATGGAGCTCCGAAATTCCCTCTTTCCTCGACAATTCGCTCTCCGAGATGCTCGAGATTGGAAAATCAACCGCCAATTCAACAACTAAACAGACGGATATGAGATCAGCTTCCTGCGCGATATGCTGCTTGGCTAAGAACAGAGAGTTCACTCCTGTAGAAATCATGCCTGGAGGCTCGATGAAGATCGTGAGGGAGACGCCAACGTCGACGATTGTAAGATTCAAAGGGGGAAGTGTAGAGCCAGCACACCACCACACATTTGGCCATGACCTTGCTGTTATCAAGGGGAAAAAGAGTGTTTGGAATCTGAGCAAAGAGAGAGCTGATCTAGGTGACGGCGATGATCTGTTCACTCCGGCTGGTGATGTTCATCGAGTCAAGTATCACGAAGACACTGAGTTCTTCATAACTTGGGATGGCCATTGGGACATTTTCCTAGACGAAGACCTCGAGACTGCAAAGAAAGCCATCAAAGAAAACGCTTTTGAAAACTGAAGTTAAAGAAGACTTTGCCTTGGTTGTGTTCTTCATCGAATGTTGTAAGCTTTGCGAATAAATCTTATGAAAGTGATGTACTTTGTAAGAATGTTTGATTTCGAAAGATTGTATCATAATACAAATGCTTTTCTCGTATGAACACTATATAAAGGATTTCTACGCATGCTTCTTCTTCTTCTTCTTCTGGTACCCACAAATTGTCGAAGTGTCTCAACTCTTGATTAATTAGCCATGGGATCTAAACGTTTTTCATCGTTAGACAAGACTTAGCTCATCAGAAACAGATTTTGCAGAGGTTCCATCTGTAGAAGAGGAAAACTTCTTGTTTAGCTCTGCTAGTTCTTCACCGGCGTCACATATGTATGTTGCTGCTTGTCTCCCCGATAACGTCGCTCCTTCCATACTATCTATGTAATCCTGTGACAAATTCAGAAGCATAATTCTCACTTTTTTTTTCCGATTTCTCACACGCAATCTAGAAACATTTCATGTTTTGCATTTGTTATTATTCTTTATCTGCCTGAAAAAAGTTACCTGCTTTGTGTATGAACCAGCGAGGAAGAAATTCTTTATAGGCGTCTTCTGATCGGGTCTGAATGGATCTTTGCCAGGTGCTTCACGGTACAGAGACTGAGCGATTTTGACAACTGATGACCAAGTGACTTCTAGGTTCCGTGACGACGGAAACAACTCAGTAACCTGAACAAAGATTTGAGAATCAACAAGAAACCAACTTGACTCTCAAGTGTTTGGAGAATGTAACCATGTTTTTTACCTGCATCGCTACTTTCTCTATGATCTTATCGTTCGTCATTCGCATGTACCGATCTCCCGGAGTTAGAACGCACCTGTGAAAACAGAATTGGGGTTCAAGACATACAGAGACCGGCAAGCTATTTAGTAGACAAAAAAGAGGCTATTATTTCTAACTGAAGCAAAGAGCCTTGTCCTTCGATGTAATAATCAGCAGGCGAAGCGAGTGCAAGATCCGCAAAGCACGAGAAATCAGCATCAGGAGTGTAGAGAAGGTTATCTATACCAACGGCTCGTTTCAACTGCCTACAATTTTCCACCAACACAAAACAGAGACTTAAATCCATAGAGAATCAATATATCATCATCTCCATCAGCAGCATCACACAACATAGGACTCTAGAAAACAAACCTGGCAAGTTCAATGTCTTGTAACTCCGTGACCCAACCATTGTATCTGAGCTGTACTGTAACGACAGGTACTCCCTCGAGTTCATATATATCGTTGAAAAACCGAGATTCCCTCCATTGTTTTGGAAGTAATCTTTTGATTCCCGGCACATCACATGCTGCAACATACACATCAGCTTTCACTGTCTTCTTGTTCGTAGCCTGAAAATAAACCAAAAAGAAGTCATAAAATTTCATTTCAAAGATTCGAGCTGTGTCTCTACCCAAAAGCTGCAAATTCCAGAATGTATTGACATTTTTGCAGTCTCCCAAAATCAATGTCTAAAGCTAAATTTCACCTTAGAAATTGCTAGTCCAGTGATATAAGTCTCTCCATCTGCTGATTTATCATAAAGTATCTCCCTACAACCCCATCTTAGATGGATTCTGTTTGGAGGCAACGTTATAAATACCCAATAAGCGAATGAGATATAAATGCGAGAATCTGTTATTGTACATAATAACAGACACACACCTGCCACCTCTATCTGTGATATATTGTTTGATAGGGCCACTCAAGTAAGCATCAGGTGAGCCCTTGAGCATACGCAACAGAGAAGCTTCTGTTTTGGTGGCAAATAATGAGAATATGGTAAGCATGCATCGAGCACTCATATTATCGCAGTCTATGAAACCAAGTGCATAAGCAACAGGATCCCACATTCTCTGGATACTTGCCCGTGTCCCACCTTTTGACAGAAACCAAGCCGAGAAACTTATCTGCAAAAAGAATCTGAAGATATTTAGAGAAAACAAATAGTAGAAAAGATAATAAGAAACAAAGGTTTATCAATCATTCTTTACGCTGTCAAGATTGCGAATGTCTCTCATTGCTCCGTCAGGGTCAACAAGAGCTTTAACAACCGGGCTTAATGCAAGAGCCAGTGAGTTCCTTGCTTTATCATAAGGCTGTTTGGTTGAAACAATAAAGCCGTTAGTAAGCTCAATATTGGTAAATAAAGCAAGAAATAACTAATCTTTTGCTATGAAATCCGAGAAAAAGTGATGTTGATTCTGTAGCAGAGAAGTGCACTGACATGAATCCAAAGATGTATATATCTCTTGAGAAATCACTTTAAAATTTTAATGTATACCTTGAGTTGATTTGTGACCAAAAACGCACGAATACCATGAATTGGAGCTCCAACAGGAAATCGAAAATCAAGCTCTACAAATTATATGCACACCTCAGTACAATAACAGAGACAACCATAGCAAGAGAATGATGAACTGAGCTAAACCTCCAATTTTGGCGTCTTTGTTAATGAATGTATGAGTGTGGTCTTTGACAAGAAGGTTTTTATCAGCACCCACCTATATCACAGAAAAACCCCATACATGAGTATGAGTTTCAGCACTCAAGCAAACTCGAGCGAAGCTTGAGGAAACAAAACCTTTTTCATTAAGCGGAAGAGATTGTTATAGCATCCAAAGAAAACATGTAGTCCCATTTCGATATGGTTCCCACGTCTATCTACAAAAGAACCCACTTTGCCACCAATGAATGTCCTAGAATCATATATATCCACCTGAAAACATTACAAAGATTACACATTTATATAACTAAATCAAAGGCAGACAACTAAAAGCAATAGAGTATAAAAACCTCGTGACCCTGATCCAAAAGCTCTACAGCAGTTGACATGCCTGCAAGTCCAGCTCCTATAATAGCTACTTTCAGCTTCGGTCCTTTATATGGTTCAGGCTCTGGCGGAAATAGCCCCTTTGGAGCTGCATTTATACCAAGTCCATTTAAATGGTAAGAGTGGATAAAAACTCACAATATCACAGAACATCATCATCAGAATCAACTTTTCCTAACAACATGGAACCTCAGATAAATCTTGACATCCAGTGAGTTTACAGATGTCATTTGATTCCTCAAAGTCACTACTACTTCCCAAGGATAAAGCACACTGATTATATAAGCCAAAGAGAATTTTGGACTGATAGTCAACTCTTGACTTAAGTTTCCATTTCCAATACTATTGATTTGCCTTAATCATAGAGAAGACACAAGAGTCTCATTTTCCATCTAAACAACCTAAACCTAAAGATGTTCAAAAATCATCTATACGCCCAGAAAGAAATGGTCATCAATATAATAAAACCTCATCCTCTTCAACAGTAGGATTGTTCATGGGATAAAGCTAAGCCATTTAATCTAGAGACACGTCAATTTCTCGAAATTTCCTTACAATAAAAAACCAAAGCTTCCGATTTTCTCGACAAAGTGGATTCCAAAACATCCAAAGGATAAAATCTATTGCAGAGGACATAGTAAGGATTCAAATTTTGTAATTTTGGGGTTGAATTTTACCGTTAACACTCATGTCGGACACATCGCTATCGAGTGAAGAACTAACAGAAAATCTTCGAGCCTTCAATGGAGGAACAGAGAGAAACCCAGTAGCCGGAGTTGCAGCGAAAACAATTGAAGAAGCCATGACCAATCAACTCAGATAAGAGCAAAACGCTCTAATTTTCACAAGAACAAAAAAGTAGAGATTTTTTAAATTTTCTTCTTAAATAAAACAAGAAGGAAGAAGAAAGAAATAAGTATTAATCAGCAAATGAAGAAACTTGTTGTGAATTGTGAATGATGTATCATGCTTTCTCTCCGCAAAATCTCTGTGGTTTAACTGTTTTCAGTGGGATTTAACTTTTTCTTTATTTCAGAGAAAACGTACCGACTCGAAACTGAATTAATCAGATTTTAAATTATATATATAAAAGCAGGTGGTCTCTTCTGGAGATGACACATCACCAATTTAATTTCTTATAATCAACCAATAGCATTATTAGATTAAACACACGCCATATAAGTTAAAGCGACATCATCATCAAAAAATTAACCTTACTCAAATCCATACGATTATGTGAAACAAAAATTAACCTCTCCTCCAGTACTTAATCGATCAATATGCTTAACAAATAAATGATTCTCACCTAATGCACAATTTCGTTTCCCGCCTAATCGTTGGTCCATGATGCCATAATACATGCTAAACCAGAGGTCAATAATTTTGCATTATTTCTAAACTTTAAAAAACTGCACCTGCTTCATCATTCTCTCTGAAAATTTTCCCCTGAAAGGGGGTTTTCAAAAATATCAATATATCAAATTGATAACTAAGATATCAATAAGTTCATCATTTTATGTAGTCCAAAAGCTTACTATACATCATCAAACCCCAACAGTCCAAAAGCTTACTATACATCTTCAGGGTGAGCAAAATTTAATATTCGTTGAGAATGAAGATCTTGAGAATGTTGTGAGCAGAGCGACGACATCAAACACAATGTTTACTCAGTGGATGGAAACCAATAAGGAGGACCCAACAATATGTCAATTGAGATATCTACAATTCCTTCTTCATTATGTTTGGACTAATAGTACGAAGACATGGTCCAAGCAAAAACAAGGACAGAGCATTGGTAGGATAGTTAACATACACCCAACAGCTGGAGAACGATACTACCTACGAATGATGGTAGCTCACAAAAAAGGTTGTACAAGCTATGATGATATCAAAACAGTTGGTGGAGCTCTATATAATAGTTTCAAGGAAAATTGTTATACTATGGGCCTCTTAGATGGAGATAAAGAATGACATGAGGCAATGGTTGAAGCATCACAATGGGCTACTGCTAGCCAATTACGCGAGTTTTTTGTGGTTATGTTACTATTTTGCGAAGTTAGTGACCCCCTGAAATTGTGGACTCATACTTGGAAAATTTTTGCTGAAGATATATTATACTTACAAAGTAGAAGGTTCGGCATGACCGACTTACGATTAACAGACAAAGAAGTTGAACAATATACTTTGATGCAAATACAAAAGCTTCTTATGAAAACGATAAGTCACTTACAGATTCCCAAACATGCCACTGCTAGAGAAAAACATCCTCAACAACTTAAGGAACTCAATGGTAAGGGAGGAGTTAAGTTACAACAAAGATGAAGAAAGAGCTAACAACATTCAATTACTGTCCAACCTAAATGAAGAGCAGCTTGTGATATACGAAGCAGTCATGGATTCAATCATCAATTTCAAAGGAAAACTATTTTTCGTTAACGGCCAGGTTGTACTTGAAAGCCCTATATTTATAGGACAATAATTTCCAAACTCCGATCCGAAAAACGTATAGTCATCCCTGTTGCAACTTCAGGTATAGCCGCAACACTTCTACCAGGAGGAAGAACTGCTCATTCTCGGTTTAAGCTAGACTGCTTGTTACTCATTTAGATGAAAAGGTACTTGAAGCAGAGGTACTAACCGGCACAATGTCAAGAAAAAGTACTTATACCAAGGATCATCATGACAATGGCAAATACAAATTGTCCATATAAAATGAGAAGACGACAATTCCATGTTAGAGTTTGTTATGCAATGACAATAAACAAAAGTCAAGGCCAAAGTTTACAAAATGTGGGTATCTATCTATCCAAACCTGTATTTAGTTATGGTCAACTCTATGTTGATTTATCTCGCGTCACATCAAAAGAAAGACTAAAAATTTGGAGTGTCACCACACAAAAGAAAATAAATCAGCCATTAAAAATGTCGTATACAAAGAGATTTTCAACAATCTTCACTATCATGCCACATGTAAATCATATACAATAAATACTCATATTAATATACGTAAGACTTCAATATTGTAATTTTAATGGTTCTATATTCTACAAAAAGGAACCGAGAAGAACAAGTTCAACCACTTGAACATGGCCAATATTTATCAAAGTAGTCTCGACTATTGACAAAATATTCAGGTGAAATATTGTTCATCAATATTTAAAACATTTGTTTCTCTTTCCGTAATAAATATCTCATAGTTCTCCCAAAATTTTTAAAAATTACAACAAAATGACATAAATTAAAAAAGGATCCCGCCGCGTAGCGCGGGCACTCACTAGTTTATATAATTTCGGTTCTATTAGTTAATTCGATAACTCGAATCAACTATGGGCTGCGCTATCTGAAATAGTGTAAGCCCAAACAAAATTATCTTTTGGGTCAGAATTCTTAACAACAATAATATCAAAATTTTATCAGACAACAAACAACATCAATATTAATAACGAAAATGAAACTACATAAAATAAAATAAAATCAGATCTCAAGAAAATAATGTAGAAAGTGGGACCTAGCTTAATACAAGTTGGTCCAAATTTCAATTTGGAACATAAATAAAAATTAAACTGATAATTTATTATTTAATTACTTCTTTTTCCAAGAAGAAAACAACCGTTAACACATAGGATTTTTTTTAATATATCAGGAACAATTTTAGGATTTGTGACAATAACAAACAGTTAGAATTATTTTTTATTGTCAAAAACAATAACAGCTAGATCGACAACAACAAAATATAGTACGATAGAATTTAAATTTACTATCTTGTATATAGTTAAATTGAAGGCAATTGGATCCCTTTTGGTGTTGAATACTTCATTTATCTGGTTAAATTATAAATAAAATAAATTCTGACAAAAACGAGATAAAATATTAAGATGATTGAAAATTAAATGAACGTCAAATGATTATTAATGGTAGGAAAAAATTCAAACTGTAACCACCAACAACTAACGTGACTAATTCAAATCATTAGATAAAAAAGCCCACGATGGTAAATATTAGTCATGGAATACCCCACGTGACACGTGTCAACCATTATTTTTGTTGTATTTTTCTCAAACATTATAAATAAAATTGTATTTTTTCCCACACTTATTAGATTTAATTCTCACAGTAGTTATCTATAGAATCAATTCCAATTTGGTTATTGTTTTGAAAAATCACTCGACAGTGAAAACAAAAGTCTAAATCTTTTTGTCTGTTTCTGTCTTATTGACTGCTATAGCACACATTCCCCTCTATTTTTGCGTTTTCTCCCTCTCGCTCCCGGAGTCTCAGGCTTTCTCTCCTTCCTTTGGTTGATGAATTTTCTTTGAGAAAGTGATCGATTTTTGAGAAAACCCATTTCAAATCTGTTGACATTTCCCCAATTTCAATGTTTTTTGAGATCGGGTTTCTCTTTCTTTGATGTAACTCATCAGTTTCAGGTCAATCTATTCTTTTTCTTACAACAAAGTCAGTTACTTTTTTGAATTATAACTTCAAAGTCTCGGATTCTCTTATCATTGCGTAGTTGACCACAAGGTGTTTGTTGAATTTTCGGAGAGAGGCTTGAAATTGGAATTCTCTAAGAAATGAGAGATTTTCCTTCTTGCTCTGGTGAAAATGGCGTTCAGATTGCGGATTCTTCGTCTTCAAACGGCAAAAATTCCCAGAATTTGGTCATTTGTATCTACCGTTGTCGCATCCGAGGTAGGAGTTGCTTGATCACAGTCACATGGACTAAAAATCTGATGGGTCAGTGTGTAACCGTCGGAGTTGATGATTCTTGCAACCGAAGTCTGTGTAAAGTCGAGATCAAGCCTTGGCTCTTCACTAAACGAAAAGGTTCTAAGAATCTAGAGGTTTACTCCTGTAATATCAATGTTTTCTGGGATCTATCCTCTGCTAAATTCGGATCCAACCCTGAACCTTTAGGAGGGTTCTATGTTGGCGTTGTTGTGGACAAAGAAATTGTTCTTCTTCTTGGTGATATGAAGAAGGAAGCTTTTAAAAAGACAAATGCTGCACCTTCTTCATCGCTAGGTGCTGTGTTCATTGGTAAGAAAGAACATGTCTTTGGCAAGAGAACGTTTGCAACAAGAGCTCAGTTTTCAGGTGATGGCAAAACACATGATCTCATGATCGAATGTGACACTAGTCACAGTGATCCTTGCCTCATTGTTCGTGTTGATGGAAAGACCTTGATGCAAGTGAAGCGTCTTCACTGGAAATTCCGTGGCAATGATACAATAATTGTCAATAGGATCTCTGTGGAAGTTCTCTGGGATGTCCACAGTTGGTTCTTTGGAACGCCATCATCAGCAGGAAATGCTGTATTTATGTTCAGAAGTTGTCAATCTGTTGAAAAGACTTGGTCTTTTACTCAGGTTCCTACCAGCTCGAAATCTCAAAATTTTGGATTTTCGTTGATTCTGTACGCTTGGAAGAATGAGTAGAGTTTTGAGAGTTCTTCTCTCTCTCTCTCTCTCTCTCTCTCTCTCTCTCTCTCTCTCTCTCTCTCTCTCTCTCTCCTCTCTCTCTCTCTCTCTCTCTCTCTCTCTCTCTCTCTCTCTCTCTCTCTCTCTCTCTCTCTCTCTCTCTCTCCTCTCCTCTCTCTCTCTCTCTCTCTCTCTCTCTCTCTCTCTCAGAGTGCTAACTAAAGGTTGAACTGTTGATTCTTCTCAATTTATTTATAAAATGATCAATGGGTTTCAATTATGTTTCCCCTAAAATGTTGGCACCGGATCTATCAGAGTAGAACTGTCAAAGTTTCAACATGAGTTTTGTTCACTTCAATTGTTCATCTTCGGTATAATTTATCATATCTGCGGATTTACTTCTCGCAATATCTTTACATACATTGTACATAGCACTCTGTTATTATCCAGCTTTTGCAGTTTCTGAGGTATAAAAGAGTATCTTATCAAGAAATCTAGAGAGACATGGGTTTGTACTTGAATTGTGAATCAGTAAGTCATGGTTCTTAAAGTTTTTCACATTGCATCTTGTTTCCACTTGGTACATACAAAACTCGTCAAAACTATCTGGTAATTTATTTGGATTGTTGGGTATGTCCAAATATTTGATACAGTGTTCTTTTTTTTATTGGGGGCGAAATACAGTGTTCCTTGAAGCTGTTTGTAACATCAACCCGTGAACTTGAGAGTTTGCATAGCTTTTTTATGATTCCTATATCCACTAAAAAAGCGTACAACTTAGCACTCTTGCTTAAAAGAACATCAAAGTTTCTCTCTCTTTTCCTCCCTC
>JAKUCM010002523.1:0-34101 GCA_023374145.1 Lepidium sativum | reverse complement strand
ACATATATAAATATATCTAAATATTTTATAACAAATTATTAGTACGATCGTCTCTTAATCAATATCATTTTAAATTTTTATAATATAATAATTAATCTATGTATCTTATCACAGCTTGTCGGCATTGTCATATATGTGTATGCAGTGGCGTGTTTATTATGATTAAATGTAGCTAGGAATTATAGCTTAGGCATATTCTTAATTTTTTATATGCAGTTGAATTTTTCTATATTACATATAGTAATTAATTTTAGATTAATTTATAATTTTAGAATCTTTATCAATGGTCATGAAGAAAAAATATTAAAGTTTTCTTCTTTCTCAAACCACTATTTTAACCGTTATAAATGAACAATAATTTTCAACCTATAAATATATTCATTTTTTACTCATTTATCTCCTCCAAATAATTCATATTTTCTACCAAAAATTGTTTTAGTTTTTGATTTAAAAGAAAATATTTTGTTTCCTTTTATTCTTTGTATTTGGTGTTATCATTCTTGTTATCTACGATTTTTTATAGAGAATATACTTCTAAAGAGTTTCGAGTGAATATTGCTTTACTTATCTATACTATATTTCTCTTTGTAATTGTCTCATACATCTACGATTTTTTAATTTAATTTTATAAAATTCTAATAAGATTTTGTTTTATTTTAGAAACAAAATGACTACTACTAAGAAGCTTCAGTTTCTGGCTCTCAAAATAATTGAAGCCAACCAACTATATAGGTTGGAAACAAATGTCGAACTCCATCTGGAGTAAAAAATTTTTATCTCAAACCATCAAAATAAAAATATGCATCACCTCGAGAAAAAGTATACACAATTATTTTTCTAAGAAGACATGTAGATGAAAATTTGACACATGATTATGCCCACTTGAAAGACCCAACAAAGCTATGGAAAGCTCTAAAAAAGAAAATTGACAACCAGAAGGAAATAACACTTTCTCATGCTCTAGATGAGTGGGGAAACATAAGATTCCAGGATTTTGAAAAGGTGGAAGAATACAATTCTGACATGCTAAGAATAGTGGCACAATTAGAATATTGTGTAAGTCAGTTACTGAAGCAGAAATGCTCAAACCGACTTACTTTACGTTTCACCAAAATCATTATGCCTTCAAGAACAATACAAAAACTATAGATTGAAAAACTTTTTGGAGTTAATTCTGGCTCTTAAAATAGCAGAGAAGAATAATGAACTTTTCATAACAAATCACAATGCCCGTCCTACCAGAACAAGAAAGTCAAACGAATTGGGGTCATGGTTGTCAATATTATCCTGGATGTGCAAGGTATTACAACTCACAAGGACGAATGTCGCTTAAATGGGTCCAATATGAAGAAAATTTCAAAGAAAAATAAATTCATAATATTGTCACTCTGAAGCGTGATGGCGTTTTTTAAGATAGAGCTCAAAAGGACAATGGTCCAAACTATCTTGGACTCCTTCACACCTTATAAACTATACATAGAGTCACTCAAAGGCAAAAAAAAAGAAGTAAATCTTATGGAACACTCTGAGGGATCAATGCACCTCAATGCTTCCGACTTTGCTAATGAATTCGATGAGACCACTTATGAGGAAAACTAAGATGTTTGTAGTTACTAAAATAATCTCGAGTATGACATGAATAACTATCACATTTTAAGTTGTTTGTTTTACTTATTACGTTTTTCAGTTGTTTGTTTAGCAGTATTGTTTTCACAAAACAAAGTATAATTATTATGTGTTTTCATTATAAAATAAAGTTTGTTATGTTTTTATTAATGATTATTACAAAAATATATCATGATACAAAGGGAACAAAACTCAGAAAACAACTAGAGAAATTTGTATACCATATAATAAAAAATACACACTATTCTGAGAAACAAACGATACTTCTCTAATTTAATATCAACAAAAATGATTGTCAATACAATATCAGGTCCTACAAACTTTACTGAAGGTAGTGAAAATTTGAAATTATAATCTATGATCTTATTATATATAAATAAAATGTAAAAATACTTGTCTATTAGAGTGACTTTGGATGAATGTGGTAAAATAGCTAAAAGTTAACACAAAAGCCAGTCAGAATTAATACGTTAAATTAAAACAATAAAAATTTCAACAATTAGATTAACAAGGTCCAAAATATATATAACTTAAATGGTTCAAGTGGAGCACTTGCTTATTCAATGATTAAAGGTATCTTAAATATTAATATGTTAAGAAAATATGCATTTTCTCTCCTTGAAAGCTCCTCCTCAACTTGATGTAGCATCCACTGTGTTTTGTCTTTTTGTTATGTAATTTATCATTGATTTTAATTAATGCCACCACCAATATAAAGAATGTTGGCCCACATGTAAAAAAATCCACGTACAGATAATGTTTATTCTTTAAATTTGTAAGCCCAAGCCCAAAACTATATAAAATCTAAACTAACACTAATTCTACAAAACTCTAAAACGTTTTCTTTTTCATTCAACCTTTTCTATCTCTCTTTTATTCTGTTTGAATCTTTCTTCTGTTTGCTTATCTTTGGTGGCACAACATATTAAAGAGGTGAATCTCTATATTGTATTTTGTTGATAATTTGTTTTTCCACTTGATTTTTGTGTAGAATTGCAAAGTATAATGGTTTAAGCTTACATAATTTTGCATGAATTGTAAATTGTTTACAAAAATGTCATTATGTTTATTGGTTAAACTAGTTCTTTTTATTAGAGGCTTTATAACTCTTTAAACTAATAATAAAAAAATTTGTTTGTTTTATAATATGGAATGGTATTACAAAAGAGCTTGTGTTTTAACATATAATACCAATATCGATGATTTACCATGTGATCCTGCTAAAGGGAAAGATATAACGAACTATCATCCAAATCAAAGAGATGAGGTAAGACGCAAGTATCTAGCTAAGGGCCCATGTTCACCATATGGCCATGATTTTAAGAAAATTCAGATAGGAAATGCATTGAGACGATTTAATCCAATTTGGTTTGACTTGCATGGCACTTGGTTAGAGTATAGCATATCAAAGGAAATAGTTTTTTTGTCTATGTTGCTACTTATTTAAAGATGATGTAAGAAAGCAAGGTGGAAATGATGCTTTTGTGAAAGAAGGTTTCTCTAGTTGGAATAAACCTGAGAGACTAGCCACTCATGTGTGTAAACCCAATAGTTCTCACAATAATGCTGCTGAAAAATGTGATGAATCAAGGTCAGTCTATTGTTCATGCTCTATCTAAGCAAGATGATGTGGTGAAAAATGAGTACCAGATTCGCTTAAATGCTTCAATTGATGCTGCTAGATTTTTGTTGAGACAAGGATTACCATTTCGTGGTCATGATGAGTCAGAGGATTCTGCTAATAGAGGTAACTTCTTAGAGCTTTTGAAATACACAGGAGAACATAATGACGCTATAAGCAAGGTCATTTTGAATAATGCTCCAGAAAATAACTAAATGGTTTCTCCAATGATTCAAAAAGATATTGTTCATGCTTGTGTTGAGGAAGTATTGAAAGTTATTATTGAAGAAATTACTCATGGTGTATTTGGTTTATTGGTTGATGAATCTGCTGATGTTTCTCACAAAGAACAAATGACTATCATTTTTTGATACATTGATAAAAGTGGGAGCAGTGAATGAAAGATTTATTGGAGTTGTTCATGTTAAAGACACATCTTCTGTATCTCTGAAATCTGCTATTGATGATTTGTTTGCCAAATATCAATTTAGTTAGAAAAAGGTGAGAGGGCAAGGCCATGATGGAGCAAGCAATATGAAGGGCGAATTTAATGGACTGAGATCGTTGGTTCTTAGAGAAAATAAAACAGCAAATTATGTCCATTGTTTTGCTCATCAACTTCAGTTAGTGGTAGTGGCAATCGCAAAAAAACACTTTGATATTGGAGACTTTTTTTGACATGGTTTCTACTTTGTTAAATGTGGTTGGAGCTTCCTGCAAACGACAAGATATGATTCGGGAAAGTTATAAGAAAAAAGTGCAAGAAAGGATTAGTTGTGGTGAGATTAATACTGGAATATGACTGAATCAAAAAATCTCTCTTCAAAGGATTGGAAATACTCGATGGGGTTCTCATTATAGAACATTGATGCAATTGGTTGAGTTATTTACTTCAATTTTTGAAGTTCTTGAGTATATTCAAGATGAAGGCTTAAAGGACTCCAAAAAACGCAAAGCTTATGGTCTTCTAAAGTATTTCCACACGTTTGATTGTGTGTTTTATATGCAATTAATGCTTCTTATTTTGGGACTAACTGAGAATCTATCCATGGCTTTGCAAAGGAAAGATCAAGACATTTTGAATGCCATGTCACTGGTAAACTCAACTAAGCGAGAGTTTCATAGGCTTAGAGATGATGGATGAGATTCATTTATGCTTAAAGTTTCATCTTTTTGGAAGAAACATAATGTTGAAATGATTGTCATGGACGAAGACTTTGTTGATCCAAGGAAACCTAGAAAGATAACCAACATAACCAACATGCATCATTATAAGGTCAACTGTTTTTATACTGTTCTGGATTTGCAGCTTCAAGAGTTCAATGACCGCTTTACATAAGTAAACACAAATTTACTTATATGTATGGCGGCCTTAAGTCCTCTTGATTCATTCGAGGAGTTTAATAAAGAAAAGTTGCTGAGATTGGCTAAGTATTATCCAGACGACTTCACATATGGAGAGCTTTTGTCTTTTGAGCAACAACTTGATATCTACATTGACAATATGCGCAAAGATGATCTATTTAAGAATGTGAAGAATTTGGGTGATCTTTCTAGTATGATGGCAAGAACCCAAAAGGATCTTGCACATCCTTTATGTTTACATGCTTTTGAAGTTAGTCTTAACTTTAGCAGTTGCTACAGCAAGTGTCGAGAGATGTTTCTCTGCAATGAAACTGGTGAAAACAACTACACGCAATCGAATTGGAGACCAATTTCTAAGTGATTGTCTTGTGTGTTATATTGAAAAAGAGTTATTTGAATCGGTTTCAAATGAAAAAGTGATCAAAAAGTTTCAAATGTTGACTGAGCGTAGGGTACTTTTGTGAGAATTCTTTTAAAAAAATTATTTGGTTTAAAAATTTATTGATGGTTTTATAAGATATTCTTGTGTCACTTTTTGCCCCCAAATTATAAGATTCCTAGATCCGCCAGTGGTCATATCTCCCACTCTTTCACCAGAGTATCACTAGTCTCTCTGTCAAAGCCTCTTGTGCTCACACATCCGAGTTGTTACCAATAAGAGTTCTATTGGAAGGTCTTGATGGTGCTGTTTCTGTCTTGGGTGAAAGCTCCTCTTTTTTATCGGTGTTTTCTTTTTTCTTTTTCTATTCTTGTTGGTGTTTTTCTAATTTAGTTCTTGGTAAATCTCTGGTTAGTTCTTTGCTAGGACTCTGGTTATGTTCTAATTATGTGCTACTTTAGGTTGTTCACTTTAATTTTTTCTCTGGTTTGATTGGTTGTTGTGTTCGTTTGGGTAGGATTTTGTCTTTAATTTTGGTGAACTTTTTTTTATGGTTTAACTCGAATTCATTTTTGTATGTGTAGTAACTCGTTCTTTATTTACGAGGTATACCCATTCATCATAAAATGTTTTGGCAATAGTTTGGATTTCGTGTAGTGATTGATAATCTCGATCTTTGAATTAAAACTAGTAATTTTATAACGTTATAATGTCTTACTTTAATCCTTTTCGGGTTTTCTAATGCATTAATTCTCTTTTTTTTCTTTTTTTTCTTTTGAACTTAGTTTAGAAGAATATTATAATTTTTGTTGCCATCTTTTATAATTCAAAGTGATATTAATATATGAATCTTCGCAAAAGGAAAACTGTGCAAAAATTATTGACTTCTATAGTGTATACAATATTCAAACAATCAAGTAAACAAAATGTTGTGTCGAAGACTGCGTCATCTCCTTAGTTGTAGATCATTCATGCATACATGTAATAATGAATTTCGTATTTTTATTGGTTGCCAGCTTTAATAATTAATGACTCGGACGAACCTCATTGGTCGAACCACGTGTAAGAAATCCTACGTGGCGTTTCCTTCCCAATGAAGCAGCGAGTACAAAACTCTTTATTGTATACTCGCGGGTCTAGGTCAACGAAACAACTCTCGATCCCTCAATTTTCTCAATATTTCAAATTCTGCCTCTTCGTTTTCTTCTTCTCCTCCTTTTTATGTCCGTTGATTTACGGACCCAAATCTGACTCTTCTCCTTTTGTCTTTGCGTTCGATTCGGGCAACAAAAAAACAAAAAAACAGAGCTTCAATGGAGTTTGCTTCTTTCCTTGGGAGAGCTCTCTTCGTTTCCGTCTTTCTTCTCTCCGCATGGCAAGAGTAAGCAATTATTCTTCTAGATCTACTCTCTTCTTTCAACTATAGTAGGATCTGCTTTTTCTGTTTGTCTCACAATATTCAAAATCTTGACTCTTTATGTCTGTGAATGCTATATCTTTGCCTATATTAGAAGAGAGCAAAATTATGGTTATCTACCCAATCATGGATTTGGGGTTTTTATATACTAAAGTTGATAGCTCGATTTTGGCGGAAGGAGTGAGCTTTATCTGTTTTGAAGGAAAATGTATGGATCTTGCTTTGCTTTGATAGGGTAGGATTTGATAGATATGGATTTTACTTACTCTGGATAAATTTTGTGGAGATCTTTTCTCTGTTATTAACCTTCTTTCTCTAATCTTGTACATCGGTTTTCTATATTTCTTTCCTTTCTTGCTCATTAATGTGGTTGAAATTACTTGTTGATCTGGTCTCGTTGGTGATTCAAAATGGGCATTGAAGACGTATAGTTCTTTGTCTTTGAACGTTTACGAACTTTAATGCGATTTCTTAAATATAAGAAAATCTTATTAGGTTCTTGCGTATGATCGTCACTTCATTGTCTCAACCGATTATGCAATTATATCTTCAATGCCTCTAGAAGAAATTGTATGCATCTATTTACGTCGGTTGAAGTATCGTTTGGTTGTTCCTTTATTCATTGTCTGAGTGTATGTGTTTTAAGAAATCTATCTTCTTTTTCTTTGTTCCATGAAATGCATTGCAATGTGAGTCACTACAGAAACTATTTAATTTTCGCTTTTGTTCTGATTGAAAAGACCATATCTTTGTTGCTTCCTCGAGCAGGTTCAATGACTTTGGTGATGATGGGGGCAGAGCGGCTAAATCTTTGAGGCCAAAATTCAATGCGTTTGTTAACCACTTGACAACTCATACTGGCCAGCAATTGCCACCAGTCGATGTAAGTTGTTGGCATGTCTCTTCTTTATCCAAGAACAGTAACCCGATCATTTCTTTTCAGTGTTTGTTCAATCTGCTTGGTGTTTTTGGTACTGCAGATGAAGCTTCTTGTTGCTGCTGCTATTGCCTTGAAGGGTATTGGGGGACTATTGTTTGTCTTTGGCAGCTCTTTGGGAGCTTATCTCTTGGTATATAACCACTACTGTTCCTTTCGCATATAGTTTATCTCAACAAAGCTAGACGTGTTAAACTCTTATCAATCTTGGTTTCAGCTTCTACATCAAGCTATTGCCACCCCAATTCTATATGATTTCTACAACTATGATGTTGAAAGAAAGGAATTCAGCCAACTATTTTCAAAGTTTACTCAGGTTAGCAAATTTCATATTGGTTTGTAAGGAAGTCCAAACAAATATAGAAATAGCGGCTTTACGGGTTTAAATTTGAGTTTTGTATCCATTGTCAGCCCAGAACTAAAATCTTTTTCTTTTATGTGTTTGTCTCTGCAGAGCCTGGCTCTCCTTGGTGCACTGCTCTTCTTCATTGGAATGAAAAACTCAAGGAGGCAGAGTAGACAACTCCGGAAAAAAACACCAAAGGCGAAAGCAAACTGAAAAAGCAGATGTTTCATTGGTTTTTTCGGGTCTGTATTTTGTTTTCATTTTGGAATCCAGGATGGGTTTAAAGAGTGTATCCGATGAGACCATTGAAAGGCAGAATCTTTGCAAATCATTTTGCTTATTTTCTGAAGCTTATTGACACCTTTCTGTAGTCCTTATGGTTATGTAGAAAGACGCCATTTCCATTTCTCATTTCTTGCCGTTGTTCCGACTCAGTTTGATGCATTTGCTTCTGGAAGAGCTATCTAAACAACCTCGTGAACTGAGTGATACGTAACTTTTGATGATGAAAATTTTACTTTTGTTTCTGGTGTAAGAGAAGGTTATAATACTAAACAGCTCTCGTAGCTCAGTTGGTGAGAGCACTCGTTTCTCAACGACAGCAGCATTATTTATTTTTGTTTCCTCTGATACATCTGTACTTATTTTAGTACTATCGAAGATTGGTCTAGCATAAGAATTTATAAGAAATAACAAGCTTTCGGGGTTATATAGGCTCTATTCTTTTGTTCATGTGCATCTGGATGAAAATGTAAATTATTGTTTCTTAATACACAAATATATGAATTATCCTCATGCATCATCCAAAAGTTTAGATGAGTTTAAATAATGCATTTAGATGCTAATGAATTTGTAAGAATTATTAAAAGACTAAAATACTTTTTAAAATATTAACAAATATTCTTTTTCTACTTGTTTTTTTATTTTTTCTTCCTCATGTTTACTCTTTTTTTTGTTCTCTCTTCATTTTTACTATTTCTGCTAGTTTTACTCTTTCTCTTTTTTACTCTCTCATCTCATCTTTACTATTTTTGTTACTTTCTCTCCTCATTTTACTCTCTTTTCTTTTACTCTCTCACCTCATTTTTACTCTCTCTCTTATTTTTTACACTCTCATCTCATTTTTACTCTCTCTCTTCTTTTTTAAACTCTCTCCTCATTTTTATTCTCTCTATTCTTTTTGACTCTATATCCTCATTTTTATTCTCTCATATTTTTACACTCTTTCCTTATTTTTCCTGTCTTTTTTATACTCTCTTCTTTTTTTATTTTCATTTTTACTCTCTCTTCTTCTTTATTCTCTCTCATCTTTTTTTTATTATCTCCCCTCATTTTTACTCTCTTTTCTTTTTACTCTCATTCGTCATTTTTACTGCCTCATCTTTTTTATTTTCTCACATCATCTTTACTCACTCTCTTATTTTTTACTATTTCACCTCATCTTTACTCTTTCTCTCTTATTTTTTACTTTCTCTCCTCATTTTTACTCTCTGTACTCTTCTTTATTCTCTTATTTTTACTATCTCTCCTCATTTTAACTCTCTCTCTTCTTTTTACGCTCTCTCCTCATTTTTACTGTCTTTCTTATTTTTTATTTTCTCACCTTATCTTTACTCTCTCTTTTCTTTTTTACTCTCTCACCTCATTTTTACTTTCTCTCTTCTTCTTTATTCTCTCCCCTCTTTTTACTCTCTCTATATCTCTTCTTTTTTACTTTCTCTCCTCATTTTTACTCTCTATTCTTGTTTATTCTATCTCTTCTTGTTTACTCTCTCCTCATTTTTACTTTTTCTCCTTTTTTACTCTTTTTTACTCAATTTTACTCTCTCTTTTGTATTAAAATGTTAAATAATATTTTTTTAAAATTTTATAATATAACTATTTACTAAAATTTAATTATTTAATTAATATGCAATTTTATAAGTTATTTTAAAAATAATTTTGATACTTATATAGTTGTAAATATAATTTAGATCATAAAAAAATAGTTTAACAACAAACATGTCATTTTTAGTCATTTGTTTACATATTACATCCAACTAATTTATACAAATGTACAAAGAAACATAATTTCATCCAAATGCATCATCGAAATGTAATTTCGGATGAGGAAAAGAAAATCATCCAGAAGCATCATCCAAAAGTATCATCTAAATGTAGTGTTTGGATAAGGAAAAGAACAGGGCCATACATATTTTATAAACAATGAGTCAACTATTCCACAATTATACACTAATGATTCAAATAGTCTTAAAAAATTATGATAAAAATAATGTAAAGAAACTCGCAAAAAAATAGACTTGTCCACTTATTTACCTTATTGCCACCTTTTCAACTTCTTCTTCTTTTCTTCTTCTCTTCTTCTAAACGTAACCTTTTCTTCTTTGTTTGACTTCGTTCCTCGTCGTGCCCCTTCTCTTCTTCTAAACGTAACTCTTTCTCCTTCCTCGTCGTGACTTCGTTCCTCGTCGTGACTTCTCAAGTGGATCTTATGCATTGAAGGTAATGTAGCATACATTTAGGGATTTTAAACTTTCAATTGTTCGATTTAAAGATTTCAAACTCTAACATTTTGATTTTTTTCTAGGGTTTGTGCTAAATTACATGTCGACCGATTCAAGGCACATATTGGTTAAGATAAATCAATTATTCCAAGTTTTAGGATTTAGATTTTATGGGTTTAGTCTCGGTTTCTTAGTTTGTACTTTGATATATTTTGTTTGATTTTGTGGGTTTGTCTTTGTTACATGTTGGTCAAGTTTGTTTGGTAAAGTAATTCTCTAGTGTGGTAGAATTTGTCATATTTATTTTTAATGTAGTAGAGTTTGGTAGAGTTTGGTAAATGTATTTTATAGTGTGGTAGAACTTGGTATATTTACTTATAGTTTAGTAGACTTTGGTAGAGTTAGTGTTTAGTGTTGTAGAGTTTGGATTTTTTACCTATAGTGTAGTAGGGCTTTGGTAGAGTTAGTTTGTAGTGTGGTAGAGTTTGGTGAATATAGTTTATAGTGTGGTGGAGTTTAGTAAACTTTGGTAGAGTTATGTTCTAATGTGGTGACTTTGGTTTGTTTTGGAAGACTTTGGAAGAGTTATGTTCTAGTGTGGTAGACTTTGGTTTTTTTTGACAGACTTTGGTAGGGTTATGTTCTAGTGTGGGGAGCTTTGGTTTTTTTGGCAGACTTTGGTAGAGTTTAATATTTAAATGTTTTCTTGTTTATTTTCCACATCTATGGGGGATGACGAGAAGTACCCTAAGAGGATTGTTGCAACAGGAAGACTCTCGTTAATAAACAAAAGCATCAACCGTTACTCCACAGTGGAGATGTTAACATCAATGAGGGATCTTATTGGTGATGATGCTTACGATAACATAAAGAAGAATTCTTAATTTGTTATTATACTGCAGTTTACCGACTCACGGTTCTCATGGGCAAGCAAATATGTGCAACACTTATTGGTAAATATGCTTCACACACCTAAGGTGAATGAGGTGTGGGTGTTGGCCGATGGTCGTCCAATCAGATTTTCTCTGTATGAGTTTCACCATATAACGCAGCTCTGTGGGTTGCCTGATCCTAATGATGCAAACTTAGCAGTCGGAGATTTATGGGCTGACATGAGTTTAGTTCACGGTGATGGTTCAAACTAGGTAGAGCTTGACCGAATATTAAAGGCATGCAAGGATTGGTCTCTTGCGAAAAGGAAAATGGTGGGGTTGCTGGTAGTGTTGTATGTTGCTATTTTTGGTTTGTACACCAATAATAGGATTTCTGTTTACTATGCCAAATTGGTGATGGATACGAAAAGAATTTGAGAGGCATCATTGGGGATAGTAGCATTTCAATCCCTCCTGAAGCCGCTCTCTCAAGCATCATTGGCAGCTTCAACATTGAATGTGCACGACTTTGTGCATGTGCTCCTAATATGGGCGTGTTCGAGTATATCCCACATCTAGGAGTAATGTGTGGAGGTAGAAGAGATTACCCGATTCCACTTATGCAGTGGGCGTGGTGCACTTGTCGTGGCATAAATATGAAGGATGTATTCGAAGTTGATAAAAATACATCCGACGATAACAAGTTAAGCTTCCCCAATTAGTAGATTCTGGTAGATTTTGGTAGAAGTTTGTTTGGTGTGTGGTAGAGCTATGATGGACTTTGGTAGATTTTGGTAGAGCTTGACAGAAGTTTTTTGGTGTGTGGCAGAGCTAAGGTTGACATTTGGTAGATCTTGGTAGAGTTTATTTGTTGTGTTGTAGAGCTATGGTAGACTTTGGTTGAAGTTTGTAGAGTTTGGTGGACGATAATTATTGCAGACTTCGGTAGATTCTAGTAGAGTTTGGTGGACGTCATAGTTAGTCTGATAGAGTTTAGTAGATCTAGTATATCTTTCATGTATGACTTTTTTCTCTCATTTGTAGGTTTATGTGGTGCACCTTCTCCAAAAACCTTATAATGACATAGACCTTGAGTGGCCTGAAAATGCTCGGGATCCCAAAGTTGACATAATGATCCAAGAAATTCTCGATTAGACATTAGATGAGACTTTTTGGGCTATCCCGACTTCTACAAAGACGAAGGCCGATGAGCCCCAATGTGAGCTCTGAAGCGCAAAGAAAGCAAAGTTAAAGTCGAAGGTGCCAGAGAAGCCAGAGAAGAAGAAATCTATTGAGAAGAATAAGGCTCAAAATAATCCAAAGGCAAAGGAAACTTTGGGCTTACAAACTGATATGACTTTGACCGAATTTCAGAAGGTGGCTAGGGAAAAAGATAAAGAAAGGTTAGAGAAGAAATAGAGGAAGGAGTTTAAGGCCATAAAATAAAGGGAGGAGAAGAACATGATGTTAGAAATGCTTAAGTCCATGAAGCATACTTTTGACATGATGATATTTGATCAAATCAACATGTGTGAACGACTTGCAAGACTGGAGGAGAAAAGAGTATACCATGCGGTGACGGATGAGCAGCTTTGTAGGGCTTGAGGAATCCATGTCACAGCAGAACTCGATCAATCAAGGTCTCCTTAAGGTGTTGGAGACAAAACCATTAGAGGTGGTGATGGCCTTGGAAGAGCCTAAGAAGTCTGTTGTAGATGAAAGTCAGTCTCATGGAAGTGAGACCCGAGAAGAAGGTGCTAAGACCTCAGTTAGGAAAAAATTTGTACGTAAGAGTGCACTTGATTATGAGTGAACGGGTATCGAAGACCCAGTTATGTTTTATGAATTGGATATGTGTGGTGGAGACTTTGTAAATTATGTGGCACGTTTGGTAGACTTTGTTGATAATGTGATATAGGAATGAATAATGTTTACTTTATCTTTCTTTGGTGTATTGCTTTGGTGTTTTGTTGTGAGTGTGATAGTTCGTTGACAGAGCTAATAAATATGTATGAGTTAAAATATGGTAGAGATTGGTGGAGTTAGTTGTAGTAACTCTATTATGTTTTCTTTCCATACGAAAATGATATCTGAAGAGCAGCCAACCTCACAACCTTTATCCCCAGCATTACCACCCTCTGAAAATGTAGAGGTTAGTTTGGTAGTTCTTTGATAGAGTTTGGTTGATTTATATAATCATCTGGTAGATCTTCGGTGGAGATTCGATGACTTGCTATTTAACGTGATTTGTTTTAAAGAAGGAACATATCTCTAAGCAGCAGAAAAACTCACAACCTTCCCCAACATTAACATCCTTAAAAAATCTAGAGGTTAGTTTGGCTGATCTTGGTAGATTTTGGTAAAATTTGGCAGACTAACTATATTACTTGTTTGATTCCAGAAGGAACGGATTGCTGAGGAGCAACAAACCTCACATGCTCTTTCCCTAGCACTACGACTTCCTAATAATCCAGAGATAGTTTGGTAGTTCTTAAATTGTTGGTAGAGTTTGGTGGATTTTGGTAGTTCTTATATTGTTTCTATTTTTGCTTGCAGAAGGAACAAATGCTTAAGGAGTGAGGATACCTCTAACCCTATGCCCCTAGCATTGAAAATTGTTAGGAACCCATAGGTTAGTAGTCAGCTGAAAGTCTGAATGAAGATATCAAATACCAAATTTTGGACAAAGCAATCGAGGCTGGTAAAAGCAACGACTGGATATATATGGAACACATGCAAAGCATATATACCACATACCCTTACTGTGAACCATGTATTTTGTTTGCTAGAAATTGTAGGTTATGTAGTTTAGTTTGCTGGAGGTAGAGTAGATATTGATAAAGTATGGTGGACTTTGGTAGAGTGTGGTGGAGATATGTGTTAGTGTAGTAAACATTGGTGGAGTTTGTTGGAGCTAATGATTAGTGTAATAGATCTTTTTGGAGTTTGGTTGAGGTAATACTTAATGTAACAGACTTTGATTGAGTTTGAACTGATTGTGTTAGACCTACGATTTCTCTATCTAACTTATAAAATAACGTTTTCTTTTCAATTCAGAACAAAATTTCAAAGTGAATTGGCTACATAACCTTATAAGACGCAAATTGTAAGTCTGTGATATTCTTTGTTTAAACATTTTTAATGTACAAATCTGTACTATTTTGGCATTTGCTAATTACCAACACTTCCAAGGATAATTTGATGGATGATGTCAGTCCTTTAGCTAAGTTTTATCTCGAGTTGTTGATGCCTAGACTTTTTTGGCCTTGAACTTTGCTTATCTTACTTGGTAGACTTTGGTTGTGTTAGTATTATGGTATCTTTCTTGCAACATATATCGTCAAAGAAATATGCAGACTCCATCTCCGTATATGAGAGATAAGATAACATTATTTGATCCTAACATATGTCATTTATGGTGTAAGCAGTACCAACCTTTCACGGTAAACCCCCAGAAGTATATGTTAGAAAATTTTATGCACCAAATGTATTCTGGGAGAAAACCTGTATGGTATCCAACAAACAAGCACTGATTTCAAGATGTTGACACACTGTATGTTGCTCATAACATCAACAATGTCCATTGGGCAGCGGTGGATATCGATTTAGTTAAAGAGACCGTTAAATTTTACGATGATGCCCTCTCACCTGTGTCATATCAACATTTGATTGACTCAGTCAGGTAATCTTCGTAGGCAACTGAATAGTTGAGTTATAGTAGAACTTTGTAGAGCGTAGTAGACTATGATGAAATGTGGTTGAATTATGGTAGATCTTGATAGAGCTTGGTTGAGTTATGGTAGAACTTGATATATCTTGGTAGATCCTGGTACACTAACATGTAGTGTGTAATTGAGTTATGGTAGATCTTGGTATAGCTTGATTGATCTTTGGTAGAGAAATGTAGATCTTACTTATAAAGCAAAGGAGCATATCTGTGTAGGGGCATGCTAGCTTCGGAGATACGGAAACAGGTTAAGGCGAAGGCTTACACTATCATTAGGGTGAAGGCGACCCCAATGAACCACCAATCTGGTGACTGTGGGATTTACACGCTAAAGTTTATTGAGTGTTTAGCCCTTGGATACGAATTTAAGGGACTAGATGATAAGTTCGTCCCTTTTATCCACATGAAATTTGGCGTTGATGTCATGGATAAGCTTCCACTACCAGAGATAATTTCATACACAGATTCACATTCGTATACGGAGAAAATTGATAAGGATGTATTGATTACATCATCCCAGGGGTTGCTTTTGGAGTGATAGACTCACCTTTTTATTTGTAGATCTTGGTAGAGTTTGTACAAGCAATTACAAAACTCTGTTTTGTTAACATATACTCTCAAAGGACCAATATTTTATGATGTAGATGATGGTCGTATAAGGGTATATCAAAGTTAATTTTATTTTGTAATTGACAAAATTTGCTAGTACATTAACATAACAAAAGTTTGCCTACTTCATAACAAGATTTGAATTGAATAGATTTTGGTAGAAATTAATAGAGTTTGGAAAGATTTGTACTAGCTTCTAGTTGACCTTACACATAACATGGATAAAACATTTGGGTAGATTTAAAACATGCGGTAAAACAAACCTAACGAGTTCAAGATTGGGCGTCTACTCTACATGTTCGAGCATTATGTCCCACACCTTTACATCGCGAACAAGTTGTCACTTTCCTTGGACATTTTGCCTCTAATAAGCACTCAAACCAACCTTTCAACTGTGAGTTCTTTGGTTTACCATGTTGGTTACGTACAACATGAGGTAAACAAACTTTACTAGCCACCTCTTCAGGTATTGGAATTGTTGCATCTCTTGGCATCAGACATTTGGCATATGCATGGTACAAGTAACTCGTATAATAGTAAGGACATGTGAGCTCGAGCTTTGAACACTTCCATGCTTCTGCTTCTGCTGTGGCTAAGGCGTGCAAAGCAGGTATTTTATCCATGTCAAAATTTTTGCAAGAACACAGTTTCTCCGTCAAATAAACCAAAAATGAGGAGGCCGAGCACGTGACAACAACGTTTTGCACATTTTCAAGTGTAGTTTCGAGGAGTCTATTCTGTATGGTAAAAAAACAAAAACAGTTATGTCTACTAAACTCCACCAAACTCTACTACATAGATATCCACGATCTTCTAATCTCTACCAAACTCTATTACACAGATATCCAAGATCTACAAACCTCCACCAAACTCTACTGCGTAGCATCCAAGATCTACTAAACTCTACCAAACTCTACTATGTAGCATCCAAGATCAACTAAACTCCACCTAACTCTACCAAACCATACCTTTACAAGTTTTTCGATTGATGTGGTGAGAATGGTTGTTGTTGCCGCTGCTTTTGCCCTCCTTTTCATGAAACACCTTGTTAACATTTCCCCAATGACATCTATAAGCTGCATAATAGGGAAAGTTCTTGATTCATCTAACACATCATTGATAGATTTTGCTATGTTTGACGTGGTGAAGTTTTATATATTCCCTAGAAATGTGCACGACTCCAAAAACGAACATCTGCCCTTAGTAAATACTCATATAATCTAGTGTCTATATTTGACCAAAGAACACATTAAAATCGTCACCCCTATATGCAGGTGTAACCTTCTTAAACAGCTTAAAGGACTCTTTTCCTTTGAAATTGGACAAAATATTTTTCCGTAGATGGTAAATGCAAACCCTCAGAGCGGTAAGCGGAGCACTTTTTTATTGTGTTGGCTATTGATCTATGCATATCTGAAATAATAGCCAATTCTTGATCATCGAGAATGACGCGATTGAGTTTTCTAAAAAAAAATTCCCAAAATTCATCATTTTTGATATCAACCACACCAAAAGCCATAGGGAAAATGTTGAAATTCTCGTCTCGCATTGTTGTTGTGAGAAAAGTCCCTTTATATTTTCCTTGTAAAAATGTTTCATCCACAACAACAACCTTCCTCATATACAAAAATTCTCTAATGCTTGCATTGGAATATAAACTTAAGCCTATCATCTCCATCTACTTCCAGCTTGATTAGTGTTCCCGGATTTGCTCGTCTACTCCTATACAAATATGAGGGAAGTTCTTCAAAAATATTCTCTGAAGTTCTTGTAACTAGAGCCCGAGCTTCCCTTAAAGTACGATGTGTATTCCAGTACTTCATCTGTACAAAGTTTACACAAAGAGGCAAAGTTAAAACTCAACCAAACACTACTAACATATACTAAACCTAACTAAACCAAGCTCAAACCAAAGTCTACTATGCGTATATACCAAACTCAACTAAACTCTACCAAAAGTCAACCAATAGTCTACCAAAGTCTACCAAAGTCTATCAAAGTCTGCCACGTGCTAGTTTAGCTATAGTAAGTCTACCATGAAGTAATTATACCTTCAAACTGAAACGTTTGTTCAGTGATTAAGCAACATGAGTGGGAAGAACAAAAGGCCCAACACCACCAACAAAATCCAAGTATAAACTACAAAGAATGTCGCGTGTTGCTTGACGTGTCTGAGATGACCTCTCTGTAAGTGAGCAAGTATGTTCTCCATAATATATCCATATATAGAAATACATACTCTTAGGATCGTGGCATGAAGCACAGACTCTCCAGGTGCAGTTTGGAACCCAACATCTCACAACCAATAATATCCTCGATGATGATACGACATTGAAGTCAAACCTATGTAAAACAGAATATGTCTTCAACCTTGACTCAAGATCGTCTTTTATGGGATAAATTTTTCCAAGAGCTAATTGAAGTGACCTCATTTCGATGTCCAAGTACTCATCATTAAATTTTGAATGTTTTCTTAGGAGGAAAATTTTTTCTATCTTCTTCTTTGCACTTCCTTTGAACAGTTATGAAATCTTCATCATCAGAGTTTGCACCATTTACATCATTGCAGTAGTCAAATCTCATTTCTGCTTCCTCATCGTAGTTAACATGTTTCTTTTCTTGTTTGAAAGTCGGCCTAACTATACCACATGTTGAAGTAACTCTACCACACATTGGATTAATCTACCAAACATTGAATCAAATTGCTTAAAGGAAGGCTCACATTTAGGTTTAAATCTTACAGATTCTTCCACATGAACATGAGATTCCTTAAAATCTTCACACAAAAACGAATTGACTCTTTTCAAAATTGTTGCACTTACCCACACAATTACCTTTCGTTGGTTAAGAAGATAAGATGTGTATATTGTGGTAGTGCATGTATGAATTCATTTGATATGTAACTCAGTTTTACCTTGTAGATTTGTTGATTTAGATCGTAATCTTCTTGCACCATCCTCACAAACTCATTATAGCGCACAACTGCACTCAATTCCATGATTTTACAACCATGAGAAGTATCTACTAGAAAGAACCAGTGATTTTGGTCGAATTTCCAACTTCCACAAACTAAAACGATTTGATCTAGAGATCCAAAACCAAGCAAAACAAGCTCAAAAGATAAGGAATGAGGTAAAGCAACAATGGTGATTTGTGTTTCAATGGTGTTTGACTGCATTGAGTTAGCGAAAAAGAAGGTAGGTGATGCAATAATTAGTGGATAAAATTGTCATTCTACAAATTAGGTTAAATGAGTCATCTCTACCAAACTCTACCACACTAACATAACTAACTCTACTAAATTCTACTACACTATCAAATAAAACTACCAAACTCTATCACACAGTGGACGAGCTCAACCAAAATCTACCGTATAACTTTGGCAAACTCGACTACACTAGTGTTGCTAACTCCACCAAACTCTACCACACTATCAAATAAAACTCTACCAAACTCTACCACATAATGAATGAGCTCAACTAAACTCTACTATATAACTCTACCAAACTTTACTATAGTGTCATCGTTAACTCCACCAAGCTCTACTACAAAGGATCCAAAGTCTACTAAAATCTACCAAAAGTAAAAAATCTTAAATACTTAATTTCCATCAAAATGACTTCCTAACTACAGAAAGTTAGTATGGTTTTATTTGACATTGGTTTGTGAAGATGAATTATGGCGTGGTTAACTTTGGTGGAGTTTGGTTGAGCTTATACTAAGGTGGTAACATATTTACGCAATTGGCACACGCTGACGTGACACAATTTATTAATAACATTTTCGTTATTACATTTTTGCTTACACATCTCAAAACGAAAATAACAATTTAAGAAAAATAAGAGTATTTGAATCTTTAAGTATTTACGCTATAATTCTAGAGTTTTTGAGTAAATCATTATATATTTTATTAAAATACAATCCAAGAGGAAGAGTAAACGTTTTACACTTGCCAAACGGAAGAATCCTAAACCAAGTGGATCAGACAACCTCTAAATTCCCTATGGGTACCAAACAGACACAAAACAATTTGAGAGCCTATGCAGCAGGAGGCCTAAGTTCTTGATCACGAGATGTGTCACGAACCGATTGAGGCATGTAATGCCACATTGGCATGTAACCATAACTCGTGTACATAGCCATTTTGTTGTGATTAAATGCAGCTGGAATCTGAGGCATGAACCCTGAAGATGGAACCACCATTGACTTTAACTGTTGTTCTGTCTTCTCTTTATCTGCTTTCAGCACCAGCTTTTCCTCCCTCAGCTCATTTTTCTCCACCTATAGAGAAATGTTAAAGTTTAAAATTCCGCTCGAAGTTCTATAGATCAAAATTCTTGGTTTAAAAGGAAGTGAACACGCAACCTTGAGATTCTTGATCTCTTCTAAAAGCTTCTGGTTAGTTTCTTCAAGCTTTTGAGCTTCATTTCTGAGTTGATTCAAGACACGGATTGCATAATCGAGTATAGCTGGTTTATCTGTCTTTGGAGTCCTCCTAGGTTCCAAAACCGAGCTCAAATCCATGAACCTAAAAGAAAAAACCATTCTTGAGACAACTCAATTCACCAAATAATATCTAATTTATTTAGATACACTAATCTCTAGACATGCCTCTCATTTAGCTTCTCCCTCCTCAATCTTTCACGACAAGCTTTGGTTCCTCCTCTGCTACACGAACCAGTCCTAGCGCTATCAAAACCATCATAGATTCTATCAGAAAAAACACAATCAACTACTACCAGATCACACAAAAGCTTAGATTCGAAAAAGCTTACCGCTTTCGCGAGCAATCATCATCCAAATGTTCCTGTTCTTGCTTAACACCTCCACTAGATGATCCAGAATTGATCTCTCCTTCTTCTTCCTGCAAAATCCCACAATCTTTTTGTCCTTCAACGAAACGAACTTGTTCTGGCTCATGCTGTAAACCTGCATTATACGAAGCCAAATCCAGTTGAGCTCCAATGCTGAAGACTTCTCCTGGTTCCTGCTGCAAATTCACGCCGTATGAACCAAAATCTGGGAAGTTATCTTCTTGATTAGGCTGCAAATTTACACCAAACTGTGTGTAATCATCGAGTTCTGCTCCATTGCTGCTAAGGTTTAGGAACAAAGATATCCACATCCATTAATGAATTATACATATGTAAAATCAGTCGACTAGAAAAATTAACGCAACAAAAGATCCATAGAGTTACTTCTCTTATTCAATTATACATTTACATCGAATCAAAACAAATCAACAAGAAATTTAACATAAGGGTTCGTCAATTTAACATCAAAAGGTTCCTCAAAATGCGGAAAAGAAAAAAACCAAACATCCTTGAATTAGAACATCAGAGAAATCAAAGCCAAAATATGTAAAAGATCCGAAATTTACAATTGGAAAAGGAGTAAAGTCCGATGAATGAATCGAGAGATAAGTAAGAAAGTAAGAACCTTTGATCGAAGCAAAACAAATCAGCGACGAAATCTTCGTCAAGAGAAGGATACATCTGAATCTGAAAACAGATTTTTGAGGATTTGGAAAGCTTCAACGGAGACGCCAACATCGGAAATTTTAAATTATAGACTAATAAAGTGATCCCATTATTAAAAAAATGGGATGACGACAAGGAGATAAAGAATGGTGGAAACAGTATTCGGCGATTTGATATTAGTGGGAAATAAAAAGAGAAAACTCAGATTCCTACTCGGAGGAGACAAATCGTATTTTTATTAAAAATAATAATTGGAAAAGACAGAAAGAAATCGGAATCAAGTTCATAAAATGTGTGTGGCTTTTAGATTTTTAACCCAGCTATTCTGGAATTTTATTGTATTTGTATTTCTACTTTTTTATTTTTGGTAGTAATTCTTTCTCAAACAAGAATAAGTAACTCAAATCGTCACCAAAGTTGCACTAAAATTACAATATTGTTCGGTGGAAAATTTAATTTTAGTGACAACAGATCTAACTTACATTCAAAATCTTTGTCTAATTTCATATAAAATATACATGCAATATTTTATTACACCTAAAAATAAATAATAACTATCAAATTTCGTACTTAATATACAAAATATATCTAATTACACAAATTATTAGATAACTATATTTTTATTGTAAACCAACAATTAATTATAATTTTAATAATTAACTAAACCTAAACCATTTATATACTCGACTAAATCTCAAATCCATAAAATTTATCTTTATCCGCTCAATATTCGGTTGTCGATTTGAAATTTGATCAGGTTTAGATTCAATTAACTAATAATTTAATATCGTAACCAATTGTTGGTTTACAATAAAATCATAATTATTCATTAATTTGTCTAATTAGACCGGTATTATATACTACATATGAAATTTAATAATCATTATTTAATTTTAGATATAATTAAATTTTACCTGTATACTTTGAATAAAATTAGACAGAAAATATAAATATAACTCGGTATGTCGTTATATTAAAATGTTGAGTGTAAAAATAAACCGTCTACTCATTAATATTATTATGATTCTGAATTAGAACAGTGTTGAGCTATATTTTTTGTCGTCAGCTCATAATATATTAATAACACACCAAATACGAAGAATATATATATATATATATATATATAAATAAGAATGTTGTCCTTTTCTTAAATTACCACATCATCATATATTTTAATTAATATTTTGATTTAAAACTACAAATACAAATAAATATACATCTTAATTACAAACAGAAATTATAAATTCATTTCATAGATAAAAAAACACAAAAACATACATTAAAATTTTAAAACTAATCTAAAAATGAAAGAATACAAAATATAAATACAACATATGTATATATCATAATACATATAAAACGAAATTGGTAATTCTAATTTTTAAGTTAGTGAATTTAAAATTTTTAAATACGGATACCGTATTCAAAAAAATACTGTATTAGTATAAATTATATAAAAGGCTAAACGTTACTAGACTTCAAAAAAGGTTATAACTTGAGATATGAGCAAGAAATATGTTATTCATATAACTACCTTTACTAATTTATTTGATACATACTTTTGTTTATAAATATGTTGATGTCTCCTCATATATCCAAATAAAAAAATAAATTCAATTTTATTAAAAATGCAAATAAATTACTAAAAATAATAATAAATTTACTCCACTACATTGTATTAACTTCATACAAATTTAATTTTTCCATCTTCTTTCCTTACAAATAGATTATTTGATAATTTTAAATGATCATTGTCATTCATTACAAATTTATTTTTTCAAAATTCACTATATTAAATAAGATGGTAACCTCTCATATTTTTTTTTTTGGAATTGAAAGCTGATTAGAGTTCTTAAGTGTAGTTTGCAAAATTTTTGCGCTTTTAGGAAACCCATAATTTCAAGAAAGACAGAGAACTCATGAAGTCGATATGTTGCTCTTTGATAAAAATTATATAATAACTTCCACGATTAAAATACAATAAAATACTCAAACACAACATGATTTTCTCAATATGTTTTTTCATTTTTGCAGTCAAATCCCGGCCGAATGCCGGATGACTAACTAGTACAACAATAAATTATTATAAATGAGCAAATGGACAAAGTAGAATTATAAATTTATAAGAAAAAAAGTTTGTTTTGCTTGTCTTGGTAGATATCTAAATCACCAAATTGAGTAGTCTTGAAAGCTTGTGTCTCATATTTCCTTAAGTTCTACATCATTTTCTTTAGAAGAGAAAATAACGAAACTAAAAATAACAGAAAAGAATAACAAAAAGATGAAATGAAGATAGAAGACATCTCATCAAAATCGAGAAAAAGAAGAAAGTCACGCTGAAGTCAGTGGTTACAATGAAGGAATAAAGAGTATCTGTACCTCTTGGAAGAATGAAACGTCGTTAGTCGTGTTCCCAAACGTATCTTCAACTTTTATTATGAGACTAGTTATCTCAAGTATCATTGTCTCATGATAACGACTCATGTGGAACGCACGACGAGACACAAAACACTTTACTTTTCTTTTGTCAAGTCTGCACGATTGCTTATAACTCTACACCATTCAAAAATTTTCTGGACCCAACAATCTTAAGCAATTTCCATTGATTGAAGACATATGACAAAGAACGTGATTGTACATGACTTATCCAAGCTACAACCTTTATCAGGTTTCAATTACCAAAGGTGGTCGGAGGAATTACTCTTCTTTTCCCAGAAAACAGGACTGACTACATTCTTCTTGAAGACGCAAAAACAATTGGAGGAGATGATACTTCTGACTATGTTCAAACTCAACCAAAGAAAGATCAGAAAGATTCATCTGATTTCGTTCAAGTCGAATTCAAAAAGCCAAGAAAAGATGGATTGCCTAAAACCAATTGCAAAAAGAAAAGATGGATGTATTGAAGAACACAATCGCACTTGTAGAGGACACATCTTACAACACCTTTTTGAAAAACTCTTTGACATCTATGCGAGCTATGTCTCTCCAAAAGGGATCTCGCTGAATCTGAAGAAGAAATATGGCGAAGAAGATGAAGGGAAAAGATAGTAGAGGACTTGCTTCAAGATTCAAGATAATAAGCCTATACTGAATCAGCTTCACGACTATGAGGCGATTGTTTCAAGGATTCAAGCAAAAGGGATGCCAATTGACAATCACCTTGCAGCTTTAGTACTGATGGACAAATTTCCAGACTCGTGCAGCAACTATCGCTCTAAACACAAACATGAAAAGAAAAGAATGGATCTTGATGAGCTAATATTTGACATAATGATTTATGAAGCTAAGAAGATGTTTCAAGGTAATGTCTCTGAATCCAGTTCATACAAGTCTGATGCTAATCTTGTTGAAAGTTCATCCGGAAATGGCAAGAAAAAGTGGAAAGGAAAGAAGAAGAATAAGAACAACAAGAATCCACAGAAAGAATTAGTAGAGTTCAAGAAAACGGTGACGTGCTTGAATTATGGGATGCCATGTGATAAGAAACACGAGTGTAAACTCGCACATCAACAAAACGAGAATACACAAGCACATCTGACAAAAGATATTTTTGTTTTTGTTACTGAGATTCGTGCTGCTACTAACAAAGTAGAATGGATTGTAGACTCTGTTATCTTAACTAAGACTCTTTTTGTGTATGATTCGTATAGGAATATGATTTCTAGTGCACTGTTAATGAATGGTGGTGTTAAGCAATCTATAGAGGTTGGGATGGTAGTTTTGACTAAGAATGAGAACTATGTGGGTAAATCTTTCTTTTGTGGTAATTGTACTGGAGATTGATAATATGAATAAAGTGAATGATTATGCTTACGTGGCATAGTACACTTGGTCACTTAAATGTCAAATCAATTAAAAGACCGAAACAAGCAAATCTGATTCATGATTCTATCGACTTCAGGACATTGAAATGTGAAATCTGTGTAGAAGCAAAACATGCTAGCTTACCTTTCAGAAACCAGATATCTCGTTCATCATCTCTATAGCTGATTTTTAAAATACTTCTAGCAGAGGAGGAAAGAGTAATTACATTACATTTGTTGATGATTTTTCAAAGTTTGCTTGTGTGTATCTGTTAAAGTTGAAAGATGAAGCTTTTGAAATTTTTGTTCACTACAAAATGAGGTTGAAAAACAATTAGAGAAAAAGATTAAGATATTGAGATCAGATAGAGGTGGGGAATACATGTCTGACAAATTTAGATGTTTTTGTATTGATGAAAGTAAAATTCATGAGACCTCAGCTCTATACTCTCCTTAGCAAAATGGGATCGCTAAAAGGAAGAATAAGACCCTCAAAAACATGCATTGAGTTCATGTATGAGTAACCAATTGGGGGGGGGGGGGGGGGGGGGGGGGGAAGCTGAAATGACCCACCTAACATGAACCAAAATCAATCTGCACTAAGTATCAGTGTTTTAAGCCTTTACTTAACCGTTTGTGGTTAGTTAAATTCCAAGATTCATTAAAATTAAGTTGCGAGTTTGTTTAGAGATTTGATCAGGGAAAACAGATCTTTATTAATAAATAACGAGTTTCCATACAACAACCTGTTTTCACATTAGGATATCACAATCATTAGAATACCTAACTTCTCGATTTTCCATCCATTCATCCGTCCTTAATCCTTCAGCCTTGCGATGTGTCTCTATCCTCCCATCAAAAAGATAATTCCTATAATTGGGTGATGGGTAAGTATTTTATAATACTTAGTGACTACAACTAATGCACCCCCGAGCCAATGTATGATATGCATGAATGATCGCCATACGTTCCGTCCAAACCATGCCAGTTCCAAACTTTTTCTATTCACTTTCGGTAGTCTATCATGAATCAAGTCGGTGTCGGTCAAAATCATTGAGATCCGATCAGCCGAGATGTCCGCAATGCCACTGATGGCCTTTGATTGATCATTATTTGACAAGGAAAGGTGGAAGTCGGTTATATACGACTTAGACAACAATCAAGTTCAGTATCATGTAAGTAAAAGGGAGAGTTATGAAGTTAAGATCGTATAGATCAGTCTAATAAGCCTATTTAGGCCGAAGGCCATAATCACACACTCACCTCCAGGGTCGTGTCTTGGTTTGCCATATTCAAGGATATCCCATTCTTCATTACCACATTCTCGCTATCAGCTATTGTTTCCCGAACAATCTTCTGATTGCAACCCTTTCACGTTCACTCTTTCTCGATCTTTTCTCTATTTTCACAAGTTTTGTGTATGTTTTGGTGTGTTGTTGTGATCGTGACTTAATGGGAAACAAGACCGAGGTCTGCTCCTTATATAGAGCATATGTGCACGCGTCCATTCGTGAAATGGTGCCTTTTGACCAATTGTTGCAACTGTTTGGGGGAAAAAAGGGCGTTCGTTTAAAAAGGCACCCATTCGCTTATTGCTCAAATGATGTATTTAGATGTCCCCCAACTGTCACAACTGTTCCCTTGAATCGACATATCTGTTGGCCGGACTAACTACCCAATCATCGCCCATAGCCGTCCAACTAGTGGACTAGTCAATCAGCTGGCGCAGCTGGACTGTCACTCGCTCAACCTTCACTCTTCCAACTAGCTTCCAACTGCCTTGAGCTTGTTTTAGACCTTTGGACTATTTTCATTAGCCTTTTTCTCGGTCATGGCTGATGTTATATTCTTTTATGGTCCAAGGCCGGTTCAGGGATGTTACAAGTTCTCCCACCTTTAGAAGGGATTCATCCTTGAATATGGACTATTTGTTTCGCCAATGTTCTGGTCCTTATACCATTCTGGAAACTCTAACTTCATCCATTTTTCTGTTTCCCATGTTACTTCCTCCGATCCATTGCATTCCCAAACTACTTGGACCATGAAGAAACTCATGTGCCGTGTTTTCTTTGCCCCTCAATCAATGATCCGGACTAGCTTGGCTTCCACAATTTAGTTCTTCCTTAGATGCATTAATGGTTTAGCCAATATCAAACTTTTATCGGCCAAACACATCCGTATTTGAGAAACATGGAATGCGTTGTGGAAAGCACTTATTCCGGGTGGCAGTTATAATTTAAATGATATTGCACCAAACCTTTCTATTATTTGAAATGGACCAATATACCTTAGACTTAGTTTCCCGCTCTTTGAGATCCTTGCTTGACCTTTGAACGTGATCACTTTTAAGTATACTCTTTCACTAACATCATCGGTTATATCATTATTTCACTTGTCTGCGTATCTTTTTTGCCTATCTTGGGCTTTCTTCATCTTCGCCTGTAAGAACTTAATATTTCCTAATCAACAATGTCTGGCCCAATCACACTACGCTCCCAACTTCGGTCCTGCATGAAGGTGTCTTGCATGGTCGTCCATACAAGGCTTCGTATGACGACATCCCAATCGTAGCCCGACAGCTATTATTGTACGCAAATTCCACCAAGGGAAGATGCGCTTCCCATGACCCGCCTCAGTCTAGTACACATGCCCACAACATAACTTCTAGAGTCTATATTATTTGTTCTGATTACCTATTCTTTTGCGAATGATAGGCCGTACTCATCTTCACTCTTGTTCCTAAGGCATTTTCGAAAGCCTTCTAAAATCAAGATATTAGACGAGAGTCCCGATCTAATACTATACTAGCAAGAATTTCATGCAATTAGATTATTTTGTTCACGTACCTTTCAACAATTGTTTTCTCCCCATTTGTGTCCTTTATGGCTATATAGTGTTCGAATTTGTTAATATATCCACGACGACCCATATTGTATTCCGTTTTATCTTAACCCTTGGTAAGCCAGTAACAAAGTCCATTGTGATGTGGTCCCATTTCCACACCGGTATGGGTAGGCTTTGCAATATGCCGCTCAGGACTTGGTGCACCGCCTTTACCAATTGACAAGTCGGGTACTTACTTATCGACTCGGCCACATCCTTTTCCATTATTACCCCATGGTAATACCTTTTCATATCCTGGTACATTTTGTTCATGCTCGGATGGATTGAGAATTTGGATTAATGCGCCTCATGTAAGATCTCTTCCATTAACTCTTTATTATTTGGAACACTTACCCGTCCGTTTAACATGACGGTTCCATTACTTGCTATTTGATACTCGATCTTATCATTCAGCACTACCTTGTTTAGGTTTTCATCCTTTTCTTGTGTCGTCTTGATCCGAGTCAATAGATCTACTTGGTCCATGACCTTTATACCCAAAAGCTTTGTGTGAGTGGTTAATGCATTAAGGTGCAATGCCTTGATCATGTTAACCATGACTTCCACCTCGGCTGCAACATTTGAACACCTCCTACTCAGTGCATCTGCTACTTGGTTCGCCTTTCCTGGATGATACGCAATTTACAAATCATAGTCCACGACTAACTCCATCCATATTCTTTTCCTTAGGTTCAATTCGGGTTATGCGGAGACGTACATAAGGCTCTTGTGATCAGTGAAAATCTGAAATTTTGTACCATATAAGTACGATCGCCAGATCTTCAATGCGAACACTACTGCAGCCATCTCCAAGTCGTGTATGAGGTAACTGATTCATGTTTCCACAATTCCCTTGAGGTATGGGCTATCACACTACCCTTTTGCATCAACACATATCATAATCCCGTCTTGAACGCATTGGTATAAATCACATAGGGTTCATCCGTTTCAGGCAAAGTTAGGAGTGGTTCACTTTTAACATTACCTTCAACCATTTGAAGCTACCTTTCACATGATTCTACCATTCAAACTTGGCATCATTTCCCATTACCCGATTCATTGGTTGGGCCATACTCGCAAATCCTTTCACGAATTTTCGATGATATCCGGCCAATCCAAATAAACTTTGGATTTCTGTGGCATTCTTTGGCCATGGCCAATCTCTTCTAGATCTTATATTATTTGAGACCATGGATACTCCTTGTTTCGATGCAATGAGTCTGAGGAAGCCACCATTCCTTTGCCAAAAGCTACAATTAGTCAACTTGTCGAATAGTTTTTTTTCCTGATCGTTTGATTAGATAATTATATCATCGATGAAGATGATAACTGAGTACGTTTTCTTCATGGTAACCTTGTTTAGCCCACGATATTCTATGCACAATCTTAGGGTTTCTGTCTTTCTTCTAAATGAACAAGACCGGTGCTACCCAAGGAGAACTACTCAGCTGTATGAACCCTTCTCAAGCAACTCCTCCAATTGCTTCTTTAACTTATCCATCTCGGCTGGAGTGATTTGATATGGAGCTTTAAATATTGGAGTTGTGCATGATCTGGTGGTAAGCTTTTCACGGGTTCAGACACATCCGAGAACTCCTTAACAACCACAATATCCTTTAATTCCATATATTTTCCGACTTTGGTTGTTGTGATGGTGGCCAAGTAAGCTTCACAACCATTTGCCATCATCCGTTCTGCTTGGATTTTTGAATTATGAAACTTCAAGGAGTTGATCGAATTCCTTGGAATTCCAATGTCCCTTGTTTTCTTTCAAACCGAACTCTTCTGCGGTGGCAGTCAAGGCTGACCTTGTATTTCCCTAGTCAATTCATACCTTAGATCACATCGTGATTCTCTAGGCTGGTTACGACTAAGTCAACACCCATTACCACGTACTTAATATGAACGGAATATCTCAATACATCCGGTAAAATCGCATCACTTGGCCACCTACTTCTTTTACTATTCTATATCCATCTTCGGGTTCCTTCTAGAACCATCTCTTTCCCAACGTCTCAATACTCATGAAGCTATGTGAAGCCCTCGAGTAAAAAGTACGCTGGAAATGACACCACCTATATTTATGATCCCTACACATCCGTTCTAGAAAGCTAAGTACATATATGCTTATGCATCTCATGCTTTTCTCCAACACTTAGTAAAGGTAAGATAACGTAGTAGTGATTATATTGAAATTATCCACCATGCCAGCTTTCTTCAACAATTTGTAAACGCGTGGAACTCCAGTAGGCTTCTTAGCCATTGAAGCCATATGATTCTCTTTGCGGTTCACAATTTTTCTGATTTGGTTGTCAAAAATAACTCTTGCGCATTCACTCTTAAAGTGTCCTAACATCACATAATTATAATAAGTCTGGGTCGCACTACAAGCCATCCTGTTACCGCGATCAGCCTTGGGCAGTTTTGGGTCCTGTGTTCCTTGTTTCCACATTGAACGCATGCGCTATGTGTCTTCCAACACTGGCCGCTATGCCTCTTTCCATATGTTGCACATTCCTGGCGCGCCTCTTCCGACTTTTTCGAGTATTCCATTTTTTTCCATTTCCTTTTCCTTTCCCCTCACTTGTACGGGGCGGAATGAGATTGATTTCTCAGTCGTTTTAAGTAGCATTTTCAATAAGTACATACACCAAGTTAAAAGTCTAGACGTGCAAGTGATTGTGTATCTGTACTCTTGAACCTTTGAATTGGGACATGCTCCCTCAAGTTCTCATCTGATAAAACGTCTAAGAAGATTAAATTCCTCTTCATAAAACGTCACAATCTTTTTCCCTTGAACCAAGTTCAAGTAAGCGGACTCAAGGTGATCCCATGCTTCTAGAGGAAAGTACTTTTTGTTGAATTCCCCTTCAAAATCGGCAAAGGAAATAAGATTATCTCTCGTACATTTTTTTACGAAAAAAGCACTAGTTATGCGCATCACTTTCCAAGAAGTGGACTGCTATGTCTTTCTAGAAGTCATGAGGGCACCGAATGGAACAAAAAGTTCTTTACCAAACGACTCCTCCATTCATATGCCTCAACCAGGACATTGCTTCGATAGAATTGCTTTGTTCCGAGCCTAGACATGTGTTCAAGCACAGTCAAATAACTCACTCTTTTAGTTGAGGACTTTGGTAGTTACCCACCCATTTTGTTACCCAGATTCTCACTAGTACAATTTTCTACTACTAAATTCAGTTCATGTGTGTTGGAAGGATTACAAGTAGACAAGTTTATCGTAGTCTGGTTCCCCTCAATGAAACTGGGTGGACTACCAGTAGACGGATTATCCGTAGTCTGGTTTCTTGTCACATGCACACCTGTTTATGGTGCCATTTGAGTCATCATTTTCCAGATGATATCACATATCTCATAGGGAGAAGTCATTTTGTCATTATGATGTTTGAACCCTTGGTTCATGTTCTCACCTTCACCATTTGGTTATGGTGGTTGGCACGTACTCGAAGACTCGGCTACTCCTTCCGAATTCCCAGTGGTTTGTTCTGACGGAACCTCTATATGAGTTTCAATTCATTTGGTCTAGTTCATGATATTGTTCCCAACCACAAGTACGGTTAGGTTACCATTTCCCGCATCCGTTTTCACGACCGTGGTCTTATTTATTCCTCCATCCTTGTCCTTCTTAGATTTTCTAGAACCTTTGTGTGATTTCTTATTCTTTGCCAACTCCAAAACCAGTTAGAGTTAGTTTAGGAACTTACTTCAATGACCGGACAAACGCAAAGAACTTCAGACCGAATGGATGATGTTCTCCAAAACCCGCAACCAAGTCCTATTATCAATCATGCTTTGATAGCAACTTCAAATGACTCATTCAAGAATTCTAAGTCGAGGAGGTTCACCTCACTCGAAGCAGACCCAATCTCCACTAAGTCAGTTCGCCAGTTCAGGCTCAACTCCTTGTTTTACATTAGCGGACCTACGGCTAACAAGAAGAAGAATCTTACGCCCAAAATTTCAGTCCATGTTTTAAGCCTTTACTTGACCGTTTGTGCTTTTTTAAATTATAAGATTCATTAGAGTTAAGTTGCGAGTTTGTTTAGAGATTTGATAAGGGAAAACATATCTTTATTAATAAATAATGGGCTTCCATACAACAATATGTTTGCACATAAGGCTATTACAGTCATTAGGATCACTAACCACCCGATTTCTCATATATCAGTATGTCCTTAGTCATTCAGTCTTGCGCTCCGTCCGCATCCTTCCCATCAGAATCGTCAATTCTTGTAATTGGGTGAGGGGTAAGTATTTTATAATACTTAGTGAGTACGATAAATGCACGCCCGACCCAATGCATGCTGTGCATGAATGGTCGCCAAAAGTTTCACCCATGCCATTCCAGTTCCGACCTTTGTTCGTTCACTTTCGTTAGAATATCATGAATCAAATCAGTGTCGGCCGAGTAATTTGGATATGATCAATCAAGATGTTATCAATGCCATCGATGGCCTTTGTATCGATCGTTACTAGACAAGGCAAGGCAAAAGTCAGTTATATAAGACTTAGGCAACAATAAAGTTCGGTATCGTTTAAGTAAAATCGACAATTATGAACTTAAGATCGTATAGATCAGTGTAACAAGTCTGCTTAAGTTGAAGGCCATAATCAAGCACTCACCTCCAAGGTTGTGTCCTAATTTTCCATGTTCAAGGCTATGGCATCCTTCATCACCACATCCTCGCCATCAACCATCGTTTCACTATCAATCTGCTGATTTTGGTGCAGATTTTGTTACCAATATTTTTGTCGATGAAGATAAACTAAGTGAATAAACTGTTTTCAATTTTCTACTTGAAGAGCCATTTTCTCCTTTTTAGAAGCAATGCAATCTATTGATGTACTATTTTGGAAAGAAGATGTAGACAATGAGTATTACTCAATAATCACTAATCACACTTGGGAAATTGTGGACCTTCCAAATAGATGTAAATCAATGAAGTGAAAATGGATTATAAAGTAAAATCTGAAAGCAGACGGTTTAGTAGACACGTTCAAGGTCAAATTAATGGCCCAATGATATTCTCAAGAACAGAGAGTTTATTTCTTCTACACTTATGCTATTGTCACAAAAGCTATTGCATCGTCTCATACGTTGATAGTACATCAAATGGATGTCCACAACATTTTTAAATGGTGATTTAGATAAGGAAATCTATAGGGTTCAACCAAAAAGATTTGTGATAGAAAGACATGAAAAAAGTTTGCAGGTTGAAGAAATCTTTCTTATGCTTTGAAACATGCTCCTAAGAAATGGTTTGAGAAATTTTGGTCAACATTATTTAAGAATAGGTTTGCATATAATTCAAGTGATATTTGTATCTTTAGCAAGATAGTCGAGTCTGAACATGGGATAAAATGTCTTTATGTTGATGATATGTTGATCTTATGATCTAATTTGTCAATAGTTGAAAAGACAAAATGCTTTCTCTCTTCTAAGTTCAGTATGAAAGATCTTAAGGAATTAGACTTTATTAGGGAAATTAAGGTAACAAGAACTGAAGAAGGCTTTAGTTTATCTGAGTCCCATCATGTAGAAAAGGTTCTTAAGAAATTAGGTTACTAGGATAAAATATTAAACTTAAGATAGAGTGTGAAGAAAGTAATGAATACTTGAGTAGCAAACAAGACAACCAAGGACCGAGAAGTATTTGAGGTTTTAGGTCGATCTAAATGTATGCGGGTGTCATTCGTACATCCACAACCGTGTGATCCGTATGAAAGCATGCGAAGCAATCCGCTCGTGTGAATGAGTGGACCGTTGGAGTTGTTGTCACATGTGAATAATGAATCTTCTTAAAGTCACATGTTATACATAAGAAGAGAGAGAGAAGCGTTGGGACAAGTCACTATCGTACCTTGGGATCCACGATCTGATCATGGAAACTTTTCTCTTATGGATTTTGAATTATATTATTTTTCTTTTTTCTTTTGTAAAGCCCTAAAGTACCTCTTGTATAAATAGGTCCATATGTACCACTTATAAACTAAGAGAAATAACATTATTCTTTTACAATTCTCTCTAACGTTCGTCTCTCTCTTAATCACTTGACCCTCAATCTTTTTTACGAAATATCCCACATCTCTTCAACCTCCTCTTTATTTCTTTTAGAACTTACATCAATATGCGGCTAGAATACCATATGATTCTTCTTTGCACTTGTATAAGAATAAAAGAGATAGTGTTTTAACAAAATGATTACGCAAAGATTCTAAGCATGTGATGTATTTAATGAAATGCACTAAGCCATGCATTGCTTATACTGTTAGCAGGTTGAGTCGTTACACTCACAGTCCCAATGATTATCATAAGAAAGCAATGGAACGTATGTAAAGATACCTTAAAGGAACTTAGAGCTAGAGTCTGAATTCTACATGTGTTTTAGAGGCCTTTTGGGATGCAAATTGGGTGACAGGCAATGATGAGATTGAACTCTACCATCGAATACGTTTTTATGCTAGGAGGTGGAGCTATATCTTGGAGATCTAGGAAGCAGACATGTAT